>CM022485.1:4669989-4686806 GCA_011952105.1 Coreoperca whiteheadi
ATATATATAAAAATAAACACACACACCCCAACCCCTCCCTTTCTCCTCCCCATCCCCGCTGTCTGAAACCCTTGTTACAGATACAGCAGATTTAGTCGGAGGGCCAGGCGCACAGGCACAGCCCCCCAGCCTCCCATCACACAGGGAGTAAATGTATTCATCTCATCCTCTCCGGCCACAGAGGTCATAGCCTTATCTCGCCCTCTGCTGTAGCGCTGTCAGTTCACCAGCCACAAACCATAACTTCTCACTGCGAGCAAGAGAGCCGCGTGGTTTCGGAGGCCGGGCGAGGAAGACAGGGATGCAGCGGGGAACGGGGAACGAAGAGGAGGAAGGACAGGCAAGAAAGGAAGGAGAGAGGGAAAAGGAAGAGGAAAAGGCATCGGTAGGGAGAAGGAGAGGGGCGTGTCGAAGGTGAAAAGGCTACAGCATGAAAAATGGAAAGCATCCATGAAAGACCAAGAAGGGGGAAAAATCCATTTTATCCATCTACTTAGACTAGTATTGAGTCCCATGAAGAACCTCACATCATGTTCTTAATATTGTGCAGGCATTAGCCTTGTTCTGTCACATTTAAAGGTACAACCAAGCAATATTTTAATTCCCACATAGTAACCATAATATATCAGTGAGGTTTATTCAATTGCTATAGATCAGTTATACTTTAGTTGGCTGCAGAGAATTCAAACTTTCTAAAGAGACAACACACTGGCTCTGTGTATTTGCTGGGAAAACTCCACCTCTCCCATTCCCGTAAACTACCCATGGCCTCTGTGTATTTGTTGGGAAAACTTTTCCCAGTCCCATTATCTACCCTCGAGCTCTGTGTATTGTCTGGTAAAACTCCACCTTTCCCTGTCCCGTAAACTACCCTCAGTCGCTCTGTATTTACAGGAAAAACTCCACCTTTCTTCAGTCCTGTAAACTACATAATGGCTCTGTGTATTTTCTGGGAAAACTCCACATTCCCAGGTTCTTGAAGAACATACCCAGAACAAACATAGAATTTGATGAAAAAAAAATCAAGGTTTGCGCAGGAGGACACGCGTTTTACAACAGTCGTTTCCCACAGCTGCCATTAGATGTGACTTAAGAGCCATATTCTACTGATACCACCTTTAAAGATACTGACATTTCTAGGAAAATCCTTAAACAAGACAAATTGTGATGCATGGAGTTACCCGGGTATGATAGTTATTACTTGAAAAAAGCCTGAAAATGGGTCTCATTGACTTGTTACGACAGTTGAGTTTTGCACTGAATTTCAAGGGGAATGAGGCTCGCGTGAAGAGGGGGAGGGGAGCGGGGGCGCTAGGGGTGGAGGTATTACATGCAGTGCCCTTCCCCTCGACGGGAAGTGTTTTACAATGCAGCCGTCATATGTAGAGGAAGGCACTTCCACCAGAGTCCAGTTAATTAACCACATCAGTTTCTTAATGTGATCAGTTTTAATTAAAACGGATTTTAATCGGGTGTAGTAACAGGAGGGTAGCAGCGGTGACAGTCGGGGGAGGGGATGGTGAGGGGTGTGAGGAGGTTATACGCCACAGTGGGCAGCTCGCTTTTAAGTGTGTGTGTTTGTGTGTGTGTGCGTGTGTTTGTGCCGGGAGCTGAAGCAGCCCCGGTTTCCCTCACTTCAGATTTGTGGGTGTCTAATTAATATGGATGGAGCATTAAGCCTTTTGGACTCTGGTGCCTCTCATTTCATGACTATTAATGATTTTAATGAACTGGGCTAATAAGGCCGTTTTTCTCTGCTGAGCTCTGGAAGGGCTATCCGACACACGCCAGGGTCAGGAGGACGGGCTCCCCCGGCCTCCACATGGGAAATTAAAACAGCACTCACAAACCCATTAAAGTTACATTGTCCGTGCGCTCATCACACGCTCAAACACCGAGAGCGCCGTGCGAAACTCTCTGTTTATCACGAAGGTGAGACGCCGTCAGAGGAGACAGGTCACATGGTCCTGTGTGGAATAGAAATGAACGGTGAACAAAACCAAAGGGCCCATTCAGACATGTTAAGCGAGACAGTGCTTTGCGTGAAATTTAGCACCCGGTGCGCGAAAAAGAGCGGCGTCACTGCTAAAGAGCGGCGATGAGCTGAATAAATAAACGAGGTTAGCGAAACGCATCTTCCTGATGAAGCCTTGTTACAGTGAATCTTCTGAATCTTCTCATCAGCTTCATCAGTGATGTGTCTCGTGTGTGTCCGACAAAGCACACAACCAGAATGACAAGACTTTATTCATTTATTCAAAGCGTTTCGTTGGATATTCGCAATTTCATCCATGCAGTTGGCATGGGGTTTTTAGCCATGCTAGCTGCGTGGCTCTAGGGATGGCAACGTAGACTGTATATAAAGATGGACGACATGACAGCTCCCAAAAAGTGAAGCCAAAACATCTCGATCGCCCCATGCTGGCTGGCTGCAGTATATTTCATAAACCCCGCCCCCTCCATGTTAGCGGACGGGACATGAGCCAAACTAAAAACTCAAAGTTACCTTTAAATCATTTCTGGTAGTTCATATCACGCTGATGTATGTTCAAGTGTTCGTTTTACAGATACGTTTGGTTTTAATTAGTTGTTTGATGATATAAAAAGGGGGTGTCACGCCATGACTGACAGCTGAGGCGGGCTCGCGATTGAGTCGGCCGGATGTGGGGGCGGGACCTCGACACCGCGGCTCCAACTCCGATCCGATCAAAATGTTGTATTTGTCCAATACTCTATGAATAAATACCTGCAAAATGAATTAGCAAAGGTCCATATGCCAACAAGCTATATAGATTCAACATTAAACCTGCTGAACTACGGAATGCCATTTCATTCAATATGAAATAAATACATAAATATGTGTCCAATCTGCGGCTCTGTGAGATAACCACGCCCCCTTCATTTGAATATAAGACATGGAAATGTGTCATTATGATGTAGTCCCATGCAACAAATAAATGTGTCATTATGAAATAAAAGTCCAATGGAATAAAAAGCTATTATTTATTTATTAATTTATCCATTTTGACTCATTTATTTATTTCATGGGCATATTTATGTATTTATTTATTTATTTAATATTGAATGAAAGGGCATTCCATGCTGAACATGAGCATGTTAATATGGTCGTTTCACTGGCATGTTAGCATACTGACATTAGCTTTTAGCTGAAAGCACGTCTTTGTACAGGCTAACAGAGCCACTAGCGGCGCTTGTTTTGGATCTTTTCCACCTCTTTTGTTTTGCACTGCGAGAGCCAAAACAACTTTCTTCAGACTGATTTGACAGTTGCTTATTTGAAGAACCTCAGATAAGCAAATTTTTTGTGCTTTGTTTTTTATTTTCTTTAGGGAATAAGCCATCATAAATTAACTCGACTCAGGTCAGCTTTATTTGTATAGCAGCTTTCATACAAACATGTAGCCCAAAGTGCTTTACAAGGAAAAATTACGCAACACACAGAAACGACAAAAAAACAAAGAAAAATAACATTAGTGTTGAATTTATAGTGTTCATAACAAAGCGGGACTAAACCTGCATTTCATCTCTCTCATCTGTGTATATTTAACCCCGTGCGGCTGCATGTGCAGCTTTTTACATGAATCTGACGCCATTCAATTCAGACTTGTGCCGTGTTGAACGTGTTATGGAAATTTAACAAGGTCTGACCTCCTGGGACTTTGACATAAAAGGGACTCCGGTGCTTATTCAGATATGAAACCAACAAGTCAAAATGCCAGCAAATGTACAGCATTAAATGAGGTGAAACGTTCCTCCACATTATCAATAAACTCCTGATAGAAACACAATCTGATCGGTTTTATGTACGACAAGCCGTTTCACGCGAGCAGGGAAAATCAACCTTGATGCATGAGGATTTTCTTTTTTTTCCTTTTTTCTGTTCAAGCTCCAGTGCAGTGATTCCACTCCGGAGAGCCTTTGTCCTGTCCTGTGGGAATGAATGTGTCTCATCTCATTTTAGTTCATTGAATCAACTCGGAAACAGTGCGACACAATAAAGTGGCTGGCTTTGCTGCTGAGGTGGCTTCGGATGAAATAAGAAACAGCGCATTGTGCGACTGAGGAACGTGTTGGCTTCGCAGCGAATACCAAGGTGAATTCTTTTGTTTTGTTTTTTCTCCTTTCACGTCTGCAATCACGACATGAGAAACTGTGCTGACTTTCATCACTAACTTCAAGGTCTGGTGTAAAAAGGAAGCAACTCTAGCTTAGTTTCCCATGCGTGAAAGCTCCTGACCTTTGCTGCCATTTCACACTGAACACTATCCCTGACCACCACTCTTTACAACACTTTGTCCCCCCACTGGGCCTCAGAAATTCTCTCCCTCACGCTGATAGACAGGCACTGATTATCGCTTCACTGCAGCAACAAACAAAGCTGCTGAACTGGAGCCCACTTGAATTCATCCTCCTCCATCTTCCCCTCTCGCAGTTCTCCTCGCCGGCTGGGTCACATCATGGCGGAGTTGCCGGCCTTGCGTGAGGAAATTTACAGCCCGGATGTAGCCATCTGTTATGTAGCAAACCCATAATGTTCGGGCTCCTTCACCTTCTCGAACGCGCTGCTTTGTATTGCAAATGTCCTATTAGCATTCATGAAGGTATTTACATGCATTCACAAGCCACGCTGCTGGTGTTAATATCGCACAGCAAAAGTTATGGCATCCTCCCAAGTTACGATCGCTCCCCTCAAAAGGACAAATCACCAAATAACTCATGAACGTTGCATTTTCTCATCTTTCTGTGTATAACTGGCTATATTTCGCATCACGTTCCCATACTTAAACGACCTAAATCCTTGCCTTAAATTGAGACTATGTAGCTTTTGAAGTGCAGCAACCATGCAGGTACAGATGAAAAATGACTGGACATTGGTATATGTTCAAATGTATTGTAACAACCGCACAAGTAGGAGAGTCATCACGTCAATGAACAGACTCAGTAATGCCAACCAACATCTATCTAAAGTTTTCCAACACTAGCTATCATTGGGCAACATACTCTACTTGGTCATACCAGACGACATAAGGCTGTTGCAGAAAAACACAAAGAGTGTACTGAATTTACCAAAGGTGCATTTTATTGATGGTAAATTCAACTTTTTAATTTTACAAGAGGATGTAATGTGTTTTGTTTCTTCTTTTCAAAAGTTACATAGTCTCGCTTTAAGCAAAAGTATCAATACCACAGTGCGGGGTCAGTTAGTCGTGTGTAAATGTATTGCCTCAATGTTTTTGATCAACACAAACATCCCGTAATTCACCTCCAGGGTGCGCAGACAGAAACTTTCTGTGCAGACATTTTTGACCAGTCCCCCTCCCCGTAGGAGAAGCAACAGGTGTTGCTGATAACATGAACAGCGGTTCTGTTCTACTCCAGCGGCCCAGTGAGCCAGCATGCGCCACGCAAGGGCCCTGAAAACGAAGCAGCTAAACGGCCTTTCAGCCATCATCCACTTTGTTATTCACACCTGCGCTTTTCCCACCGTGACAGGTAAAAGTGTCTCGCCTTCAGTGTGTTCCCGCCTTTAACCATCCCCTGAGCTACACACCCACCTGCACACCTGCTCCTAATTGCCTAATCAGCTACCCAGTAGATATATATACCTGGCCCTTAGCCGCAGCTTGGTTTGCATCTATTATGCCATCTCAGCTGTAGCGCTACAGTCTTGCCTATTTGAATGTTTGCCTGCATGCTTGTGCCCTTTTCTGTTCTGTTGATGACCTCCCCCCTGTATTTTCGGACATAGTGAATTTGTATCTTACCTGATCTGTCTGTGGGTCATGAGTGTGTGTCCACGCCCTGTTTCACTGATCCTTTACACCTGGAGGTTGACGTACCCTTGTGTTCAAAGCTTGTGACGCGCATTCCCATCCTTTCTCGTTTTTATTCCTTAGCCATGACCACAGGCTCTTGCGGACCTGAAGGAGTCTGGGGGCAAATATTTCCCTTGTGCACCCATCATCAAAAATCTGAAGCGTCATCCACAGCACCTTACCTTTCACAGCACAAACTGAGCAAAACATTAATACAGCTGAGAATCGTGTGTTGAGCACTGTTTGCCTGTTAGACAATTATAAGTCCAGAAAACATTGAAACAATATTACACCAAATACAGAAAACAAAGAGGGTGAACGATGTTCAACACGTTTACACAGGCTTTAGACATTAAGTTATACTCCAGTAAGTCAAAAGAACAGAAGAAATAAGCAAATAATATTTAGTCTGTGATGTAAAAGATTTTGTTTATTATATAATTTCTTTACTCAGTAGTTGAGTGTTGTGTATGTTTTTGGCTTTTCTATCTGTTTTTATTGATTTATTAGCAAAGTATATGTATTAACCATGGACCCATAATTGCCCTGATTTGGCTGTAATGAATGATTTTTGTGTTCGTGGAGAGTCTGCACAAGTTTGTGCAAAATAAGACAGGACAGTGTATGATATCTTGCAGCCTCATATCAGCTGGAGTTGCGAACATTTCGGATCTTTGCAACTCTGCATGAGATCATGTAGTTTCAGGCTCTGCTAGAGAGTGAAATCTGAATGTAGACGACCTTAATCCCCAAAACCCCGTCATTTAAACGTGCGTCTTCTTAACGGGATTTTAAATGTCTTCCAGTTTGCTCCCTGCTTTAGGGGAACAGGGTCAAATGTTTGACAATTAGCGTCAAAAACTCAACACTTGACAATATTAGCCATCTGACACCGCTGAATTCTCAACTCCGTACATCACAGTGAATGAATGAGAATAATAATAGTCATGAAATATTATGGGGAGATAAATGACTGTGGCCCGCTGGCATTTAGCTGGATGCTCCTCTGTATGCTGGAGACGTGCCTCCCCTCCTCAAGGCCTTTAGTGGCTGATATTCTGCTCGGCTCTTGATGGGTGAGGGAGCAATAGAGCTTATACGGCCATGGTAGCTTTAACAGCCACATCTATTACAGCCACTAACTATCTCATTTGTCCTCCTGACCAAACAACAATGGCAGCTGGCTGACGTTTTTGCAGGTCCGGCTGCGGTCGAGGCAGGCGACTGTCGAATTGTGTGGAAGACTGGCTAAGTATAAGCATACAGTACGTATTTCATTTGGCCATTACTGGGTCCCTCACTGACATAGTAATTATTTTTCGTCACCATTAAAGGCTTATTGCCTCTTTTTTAATTAAGCAAGTTTCTTAATTAGATGTGCAGCATTGAGGCCCACAAACGGCCTGTCGAGCTAATGAAGTAAAGGCCCGGGTTTATGGAGGGAGAGTGGATAAAGAGAGAGAGAGTGAGTGTGTGTGGGGTGGGGTGGGGTGGGGTGCATGGCGGGTTTCTGCTCTGGAGAGTGATGGTGTTTGTTCGCTTATTGTGTTGCTCAGTGATGAATGCGTTTGCAAGGCGCATGGAGCCAGGGGGGAAAAAAAAAAGCTTCCCCACGAGGCAAATAGTTTCTTCATATTAGTCACCATTGACATCCTATTTTAGCGTGGCTTGATCTAGTTAGTGCTGCTGCAGTCAGACGTTTGGCTGCCAAGCATTAGCCTCATCTCTGCGAGACATCGCACGCTGCCTCACAATGAGGACGTGCCCTGAACGGCAACAACCCGTCGTCACAAATGGAAGGACAGAACCTGTCCGTTTCTGCGAGATGCTTTGTGCGCTTGCATCTTTTAGCAGGGTAATTCACGGCGCGGGTGTCAATACATCATAGGCCTCTCTAAATTGAGCTTTGAAACACAAAGGGAAGGGCAAACAAGATGGACACAGAAATCAATCTCCCGCCTGATAACACAGAGCACATGCTGCCGCTCTGAGAATTGACAAGGAGTCGGCATGCGGCGGTATCTGTCTATCAGCCTGTGATGTCCTCCGAAAACAATCGTCTCTGACAAGCCGTACACAAGGCACAAGGCAGGCGCAGATAAGGCTATTTAGTCCTGACCAAGCTTGAAGAATACCATACATGAATTGCCTCACAGAAATTGAAAGAAGAAAAGACAATCAATGTGGACATTTGAGCGAAAATAAGTCACTCTGAAAACCATCAGAGCAAACAAAACGTGCACCTAATCACAGTGTGGGGGGGGGGTTTCTTTGTGCAGCACCGGTGCACTTTTGTTTTTAGCTTTAAAAACCTTTTAAAACTCAGATTAAACAGGGGAAGTCTGAATGGCATGATGAGAGCACAGTGGCCATGTTTCTGTTGCTGATGTGCAGACTTCATCTCAGTCCTGCCTCTGAGCTACTATTGATCTGAAGCACATTAGTTCTGCACTAGGGGACTAAACAAGGCCTACAGAGCTCTGTCACAATCACGCAGCAGGCTAAAGATAGGCTTTTGACTGGAGACCTCTGCAGAAAAAACTGGATCTCAGGCACTAACACGTGCAGGTCTGCTTGGAGGAAAACTTAGGACCCCAGGATACAATATATTTTCATATAGTCTTAGCCAGCTAAATATGATGTTAAGATACATTACAAAGACTTAAGAGATGGAGACTCCTCTTTTATAGGGTAGGCAACATGAACTTTCTTAAAACGTTCTTTAAAAAGTCCAGTTTAACTACAGTTATCTACCACATATTAGACTGACAGACAAACAAGGGCTGCAACTTATATTTTTTTGATCAATTAATGTTTCAATACCTTTCTTGATTAATAGATTTAGTCTAAAATGTCAAAATACGGTGGAGAAACACCAATCAAAGAATCTCAGGGCCCAGGGCGGTGTCTTCAAATTGCTTGCTTAATCCAACCAACAGTCCATAACCTAAAGATGATCGTTTTACAGGGATGTAAAACAAAGAAAAGCAGCAAATCCTTCACATTTGAGAGGACGGAACCAGATAATGTTTGACATTTTTCATTAATAAACGCCTTCAACTGTCAGCTGATTGTAATTTATTGTCTGTTGATTAACTAATAATTTAATCAACCCATCGTTTTACAACTTGAGTAAACATCAAAAGATGAATGTGGACGTTTCATGCCATTTCTCGATGGCTTTGTCGTCCTGCTCCTGATTCAACCTACCTGCTCTGTTTTTGATCACCAGCCCAAAAAAATAAAAAAAAATACAGCATCAAAGGTTGCAGCCAAGTGCCAGAAAATTACATACATTTGTTTTTGTCCAAATGACAAAGCCCCCAGCCGTGGTAATTATGACTCTCAATCTGGAGCAAAGGAGGAAGTGGCGGAGGGAGAACGTCAAGGTGGTTAGATCGGTCTTTGACACTCGAGGATGCTGTTTGTTTCCTGTTTCCTACCGACGGTTCATATTGGCTTCTTTTAACCACGACCACGATCGCTTCCTAACCTTAACCACGTATTAACCCGAACTATGATCACTCCCTGACCCTTACCAAGTCATTTTTCAAACCTCACCAAATCTTCAGAACACGCTTATGTGTCGTTCTGGGAAGGCAGTTCCAAAAGTCGTCTTTTGCCGTTTCATTCGGAGGATTTGTTGAGTGCTGTGGAGACGTCAGAATGAAGATGCGCATTGTTGAACAAGAGCAGGGTAAAGGCTTGTCTTGACTACTCTCACGGCTGTTAGCGTAAAGCTTAGAGTTTAGTGAATCCCCCACTGGCAAAGATTTCCGCAGCGAAGCCGATGAATAAAGTTTTATCATTTTATGGACAAAAACGTTGCCCGTGGAAGCCCTTGTAGGTCGAATTGTTGCATCAGCACATTTTTTTAGGGAGCTTGCAAATGTCGGTGTGTGTCCTTTTTCCTTTTGGTATGTTTTTATTGTTCCTGCACCTGCACAGCTGGTGTTGGAGGATACACACCAAAAATAAGACTCGGTACGTTTGCCGTACACTACTTTGTGTATATTCGGGTTGCTGTGCCTCGCTCACATGTCACTGTCTTTGTACTAACGAAAGTAGAAATCTCACAGGTTATGTTGCGAGCTGTTTACTATATGCAGAGACTCTCCAGGCTGGATGCTTGAACTCAGCCTCGGATTCTGAGAGCGGATGCCTTCCAGAGCCAGATTCCATGACTGTCCCTGGAGAGAGACCTGACAGAGAAAAGCCATAAGACAAGCTTCAAAGGACACACAGAGATTGCCTGCCTCTCCTCCACCACATCATCCTCCCGCAACTCCCGCTTCCTCATCTCACTCCCTCTCCTGCTCGGCTTCAAGATGGAGGAGATGGAGATACGCTAGTAGGAAGGAGGGAATGGGTACATTTGCAAGCCATTCCCTTGAGGGGCTGTAAGATTGCCTCCATTTGGATGGACTGTCAGTGGCCAGGGGGCTCTTCCCCCCAGACGGTCCCAGCACCATGCCCGCATCTCTCTGATTTTCCTCACCAGCTTCGGCTCCGGGCCTCCAGCCTCGCTGTGTGCCATCTGTGCCTGCCGGAAACCCAGGCTGGAGTGCTCCCTCTCTGGGTAATCTTCCCACTGGGGCCCCTTTGATCAGAGTCGATACACCAGGCATGGCCACGGGGAGGCCTGCTGCACCGCCACCCTGGAGAACCAGCGGGCCGGTTAGAGGTAGCAGAGAGTAACACGAGCTGAGTTTACACGGAGCTACTATTAAACAAACAGTCCGAATAAAAGCCAAGTTCACCACGTTTAACCGTGTAAAACTGGACATTCTGAAAAAAAATGACACTTGAAATGAGTGACATAGACCTTTTTTACACGTAAATCACTGCATGAAAACCTTGTCATGAAAATGCTTCCTGCAGTTACTTTCTATTTTTAAAATATCTTGACTCCTCCTGCACGGCATAATGTGTGCTCCCAGAGAACAGGCTTCCGTAAGCAGCCTTCTCATTTGTAAACTGACAGCCATGGATGTTGTCAGCTGAAATGACGACGACTGTTGCTAACAGATTGTATCGGCTGTTGCTGACTAGCGTAAGCTAATTTTAGGAGTATTATAGTACAGTATTTAAAAACAAACAAACATTGAAATGTTGTTCATTAGTAAAGAAAAACATACTTTTTTCAGCTCAGTGGTTGGATTTATGCTTTAAAGTTTATTTTCGAACAGTATGCTTTACTTTTTCAAGCATCTGTGGAGGAATAACTGAATAACGCAATTCGGGCTGGAATTGCTGGAGTGTTAACTTCTCCAAACCAAATAAAGAGCAGGACAGAGCCGCTAACCCTGACCCTAAAGCCCTTATTTTGAGGAATATAGACGCGGCAACCTTTCAAACTTCCAACCAACTTGTCAAATTTCAAAAGTCATCTGAACAGAAGCAGCCATACACGCTCTTTATGTGATTAACATACGGTGTGATATGGACAAAATTACGGTTTTAAATGAGAGAACTGTCTGATCACACAAAAACCTTTATAAAGTATAAATCTTAGCAAGCATTTATTGCCATTTTTACGGTACTTAGTGTTATCGACACATTTCAGTCGGTACCAAAAAACGTGATTGCGGTTCGAGAACCAAGCCCTGGATTCCATTAAGTCTCTAAATGTTGCGGTTGCTGAAGGTAAATGTCACCGCCCAGCAAGATAAGCACTGCTTCTTTTCTTCCCACTGCACGTTTCCATCATCAAATAACTCCTGTTGCTAGCTGCGTCTCCTTCACATTCTTATTCTGTGACATGGTTGTAGTCTCATGTTTTCTACATTAGGCTAATATCTAACCCACTAATCGATTTATTTAGTCATCTGCAGAGTTATATCAGCAGCGCAGTTTGGGTGGCAGAGAGGTTCTGTCTCATTCTCACCAGCCTCATCCCTGCTCTCTGCCATCAGCGTTTGCCATGTTGCTGGAGATGATCAGAGGACTGGGGAGGATTTGGTGAGTCGAGTGGAGGCCGTGCAAATGCCAAAATTGCTGTATGTGATCTCCCGTCTCACAGCCTATTCACGCATCTCGCATTTTCACCTCCAAGGAGCCCGAGCGAAGGGAAAGGAGAACCAGGCTCGTGTGTGTTTTACACTCTCACACTCAAAGGGAAATATTCATTAGGTTCTTCCTCAGAAACAGAGAGGCTGACACGGACGAGGAGAGAGACAGACAGGATGAGAGGATATAGAGCTTGTGTGCCTCCATATGCGAGTGTTTATTTGCCTGCACATTCCTCAGTTACCAAACATGATGAGAGAACATCAGTATGCGGGCAAATAATGGCCATATTATGGAGCAGCAGGCAACATTAGGGCATGGTGATAGTGTATCTGGGCTGGGTGGGTACATTAGTTTGTAAGTAATGCACGCCCTGAGCACTGGCAAGCTTTCCAGTGATGTAATACGAGAACCAAATGAGAGTTATAATCACTGCGCGGACCGAGGGAGGGGAAATGCATCACCATCACCGATGGATGCCCCCGATTTACAATCGCTCATTCTGACAAATTGAGAATAATTTATAAGTCTCCCCGCTGTTCTTTATCCCAAGGGGTCCATGTGACTTATTTTGCCTCAAAATGGAGTGGAAGCGGATTTTATTTGCCGTTAAAACTGTCCCATAGGGGCTGTTTAGGTGGTGCCTCAATGGTTCAGTGGATAAAACAGTTCAGGTTCGATTCCTGGTCTCCTCCTGTGTGGAGGATGATGCTTGATTTCTTCTTCCTTCCATGAGTGCACGCACACGTAGGCTCTGCAGTGCTCATAGAGTCTGCCAACATCCAACGCAGTGAGCCAATGGGCAACCAGCCTGACCGATGGCTTTTGAAGCATCACAAAAACGACATGTAAGTAAAGCGTATGCATTTAAATAATGTGACATAGAAGAGTAAAAGTATTTTACAGCACGATAAAGTAAGTCATCTTAAACTCCTTTTACCTGCAGAACCAAATGAACGCCATCTTTGACCTTCCTCGCTTGTTGATGGGATTCAGTGCTCAAAATGTCTCCAAGGTAATATTAAAGTCTGAAAATAAACTAATAAGAAGGTGAGAATTATAACTGAGCGTCTGACTGATGAGAGAACAGGAAGCTGAATTGTTCGCCCATTGTTTTTAGGGTACGTCCACATTTCAGAAAACAGTCTGTCTGCATGTGCTCTGATCAAAGAATTGTTCTTTAGGGAAAAGGTTGGTACTGATGTATTCAAGTCTGTCTTAATACAACACTCACATGGCATGAATACATATATATATACAGTATATAAATATACACACATACATACACACAAACATACATACTGGAAAGTCCAAACTTACCGTGAAGCAATCAAGGTCTAATGCAACTTCACTGTAACTGGTAGACAAAATCCACTGCAACTGCCAGGATGAAGACACCCACTTGCTTTGTCTAACTCAGACTGCTGAAGCCTCGTATTAGCTTAGTCTGAATTTGAGCATAAATTTCAGCACGGAGCGCAGACTTCTGGATTCGGATTTTGTCCCGCATCCCTTACAGGAGTCACGTTAGGACGGGATCGCTTCACAACCAGTATGAACTTTAATAACAGCAACTAATAACTCTTTCAGTGAACATTGTGTTGAGCTGTGATTGGCTAATTGTATCAAAGGACACGGCACAAACATGCTGCACAAGTGAGTTCCTTTTTATAGTCAAATAAAAGGTAATGATTGTTCATTTGTGATGCATTTTAGTTGCAAATATCTGCATGTATATAAAGGTGGGGCAGGCCTTTTTTTTTAAAGTAAAGTTTTTAACAGATATTGTTTGGTGGAAAGATTATGCACTTATGATCTTCTTGACATTGCTTGTTGTGTAGCATTTAGAGTCCCAACAAGACTAAGAGCCTACAGCCGTGCTAGCGATACTATGAAGGCTGTACTGAGCTAAATGCTAACATCGTCATGGTAACATGCTCACAGTCATAATGCTGGGATAATGTTTCCCATGTTCACCATCATAGTTTAGCGTGTTTAACATGGTAATATTTGCCAATTGGACAAATTAATATTTTGACCAAAGTGATTGCAATTCATCCTGAAGGGAACACGTACAAAATATCATGGCAATTAAACCAAAAGTTGTTGAGATATATATATCATGCGCCCGCCGACATTGTCAAACCCTACAACCGTGATGGAAGCATGGCTAAAAAAAGTCCAAAATCTGGGACTTCAAAGACCTATTTTCTTGTGTCAAATCAAATCTGGAAGACCAAGAAACCATAAAGCGCCTCAGAGGCTGCAGCTTTGACAGTTGGAGAAGTGTAGCGTTGGTGAAGGATTGTGCCGTACTGCTGATAATGAGTGTTTGTTCATCCGTACGTTGTCCTGTAAATATCTGACCCGGCGTAAAACAAAGGGTTTTGTTTCCCGCCTGCCATTGCATGATGGGACCTCTTCATTCAGGCATTCTTCTTACTCTGAATAGAAACAAATGGGTAAATAAGATGAATCAATCATGGCTTTTTTTTTGTGTGTGTGTCGATGAACATATGGCTTTTTTTCTGGTCTGTTGAGGAAGAGACTTCACCACAATAGCCAAGGACACCGGACTCTGATTGAGGACTGACAGATCAACTTGTTTTCTTTGCGGCAGACTATCACCTTGGGAAAAAAAAAAAATAAATCGTTGACAAAGCGATTGTCCCCCTCTCCCTCGTGGACAATGAGGCGGACGGAGCGTCATGATTGCAAGTTCCTGAGACGTGTTCTCCGATCAGATGGGGGGAGAAAATGGACAGGTCTCAATAGCAGAAGATGACTTGGTCTGAAAGCTGTGACTCCAAAGTGTCGAGCTGGTCACCTCTGCGAGCTGCTGCCCTGTCCCACCGTCTCACATCACCTCCATCGATATGTTTTCAGCGATGGCCATCACCGCCGGTGCCTTAAGCTACTCCGCAATCTCTCAAACGCCACCTCCTCCCCAGCCCCCAAATCCCTTCCACATCATCCTTCAATCTTCATCCTCCTGCTCCCCCGGCTTATCGATTTTCTATTTTCCCTTTTCTCCCCCCTCCTCTCGCCTGTCCTCCATCTTCTCAAACACACTTCCAACAGTTCAGCCATGTCTCTCTGAGGGATTTTTTTTCTTATTTCCATTCCGTCCTTTTCCTCTCTCACTCTCCTACTCGATCTGGTCAGAGTTTCTCCTCTTTTGACAAGGTCGAAGCCCCTGCCGTGCACGGAGCTGCTTAAGGTTCGTAAATGGAGATGTAATGTAATAGAGCGGTTGGGTAATAGAATCTATGAGGGCTGGGTCTGATCTTGTTAGAGAGGGCCGGCCTGGAAAGGCTCCATCGAGATCCTGAGACATCAGCGGCCTGGATGGAGGCTACGTTCAAGACTTCAAGAGAAACAATTTTAGGTAACAAAACTCTCCCTCAATTTTACACATATCAAAACGGTAGAACGTAGCCAAGTCAGGTCAAGTCAATTTTATTTATATAGCGCAATATCACAAATCAAACATTTTGTACAAATAATTAGGATCAAACATTAACATTAAACTAAAGTATTACCATTACAATTATGTTCTCATTATAACACGACTTTGACAAATGTTTTTGCCAAGTGTTGCTCAAATATGGTTATTAAGGAGTAGACATGTACTGAGGCAGGATCGGGTTGAATTTAAACATTTTGAACAGCAAATTTAAAAGTAATGCTAATGGTGTTCTGTGTCTGCTCGATGTACAAATAGTCAACTGTTAACATGTTTGCCATGTTAACTTTATAAGATGATAGCGTGTCAATGACAAGAGTGTGCTATCAGCTTTTTCTGCAGCCACCAAGGGACACACAAAGAAAAAGGAATCAGTCAGTACAGCTATAAAGTATAACATGAATACTGCATACTGTATCTTAGTGCAGAGTGCTCATGTGTAGTGGCACACAGCTCCATCTTAGTGAGTTTTTGCACTTATCTGCCCATTTTCTATGCCTGCAAGTTCATTGTCTTTCCAGACCCTTCGATTCCCCTCCTGCCCAGCTGGGCGGTCGCCCTAGGCTCTTCCCACCGCGTCGGTACCTGGCTGCACACCTGTCCCTCATCAACCCTACTCAACCACTCCCTACATGCACTTGCCCCTGAGACGCACTCATGTGCCAGATCATCTAATGTGCCTCTTAGCCAGCGGTGCAGCCACTGTTGCTTCTGAATGAAGACAATTTTATACTTTACCTGCTCTGCCTATGCATCCTCCTCTCGGCTCTTTGTCACCCTTACATGCAGGGAGCGTTCCCCGTTACACTTTTTGCTTTGCTAATCCATCAAGGACCTTGTACACAACACGCGGATTTGGCTGCTCCTCCTCTTTCTTTGTTGTCCGTCATATTGTTCAGAAAATGTCTCCTGACCAGATGGCCTCTATGGCAACGCCAAGGTTGAAATAATTACGAGACCCTTTTGATCATGAAGTGCACACTAAAATGTTCCATACTAAAGCAATTTAGACCCAATTATTGTGTCAATTCATTCTCTTGGATGTGAAATACGTTTATCTACAACGCATCTTACAGAGCAGTCATTTAATTTTGAGACAGAGAAAATATGAAAACCACCAAACTTAAATGATATGGGACCTTTGGTAGGACAACGTAGGACCTTTTTGAAAGCTGCTGTAGTTTAGAGGACAGTCTATAAATATTTTTCATTTTTATTATTTTCTACACTACATTCCTCTGTCAATTTAAGGTTAAACAGAAATCCATTACAGACGAAATAATAAAAAAGTCTCCAAAGGTTGAAGGATGATTATTTTTCAAATACATTTTATCAAAAGGCATTATTGTGCCTGAAAATTCCTGACATGTTGGGCAAAAGTTCCCAAAGCTGTTTTTGATTAAACCAACTTTTTCAGACCATGAAGATGCCAGCAGGCGATTCAACAGCCGTTAGTCTTCCACAAATGAAAGCTCTGGGTTACTTATTGTTCTTCACCCCCCCCC
>CM022485.1:4686831-4705185 GCA_011952105.1 Coreoperca whiteheadi
ACCCTCCCCAGCCCTGTGGCCTTGTTAAGCCCCTGTCCTGTCCCAGGATGGATCGCTGCTAGTTCCTGTGTCCCATCAGTGGTGACCTTCAGCGGGACTCTGATGCAGTGGGATATCACCCAGCTTGGCAGCGCCATACGGGCCACCGCTAAGGCAAGGACGCAACCGCTGTGGATATATCACACAAACAAACGGCCACTTCCTCGTGGAGCGACGCAGGAATACATCAAACTCCAGCACAACAGCAGGTCACTTCTGCAGGTGTTCAGCCCACCGACTCTTTCCTCACACAGGAACAATCTAAAATGTTGTGAAATTTGTTGAAATGTCATGCTTCATCCATAAGGTGAGTATGTTTCATTACTCGGAAAGGATTAGGCGGAGGAGGCATGACTATACAACGATAAGAAAGTGAGGGGGTGGTGGGCGGAGACATTCACCTTCAACTCTGACAAAGCAGGTTCATTTACCAACGTACGACACAAGTTTCAAACTGGGAAGGAAGTTCGATTTAAACCGAAGACCAGACTTTCCTAAATCTAAAACTTAAAGGGACAGTTCACCACAAAATTAGATATTTTTCCTCTTACCTGTAGTGCTATTTATGAATGTGAGTTGCCACGTTTTGGAGATATCGGCCGTAGAGATGTCTGCATTTTTTGAATATAATGGAACTAGATGCAACTCGGCTGGTTGTGCTCAAAGCGACAAAAAATATATTTGGAAAACTCAGCAGCAATGTCTCCTTCCAGAAATCATGACCCGGTTACTCAAGATAATTCACAGGCCTTTCTGCGAGCAGTTTCATGTAGGAACTATCGGTAGAAAGACAATAGTTCCTACAAGAAGCAGCTTCCAAAAAAGTCTGTGAGGTGGTCGAGGCAACTGCGGCAGCAGAGTGAAAGTGACAAGCGTCAGATTCTAATGGCTTTTCTGCACGCCTGTATGAATATGTTGGATGTTAGCTAGGCAGCTGGTGGCCAAGCAGTGGGTGAAGCATGAGCGAGCGAAGCAGCTGTCTGAACTAGTGCTATGCTCCGTTTTATATTCGAGAAATGAATTGATGTACCACTAAGGAAGTCACACAATGTGTGACAAACATCCGCTGAGCTGCGTTATGGATTAGAAATGTAAACTCTAAAGAGTAAAAATGAGAGAGTAGAGTAAAAATAGAGTAAGCTCAAATGTCTCCAACATTTTTTGTTTATTTCTGAGCTAACATATCGCCATGATCTATTTTCTCACTGTATTTTCCAACTAAAAGTACCCACTCCGGTTGTGTTGCACTCCGGTTGTGTTGCATTTTCATTGTCGGGGAAAAAGTGTCCATCCGAATACAACGCTCAAAAATCAAGAGATTTTCGCATGGATGCTGGCATTTTCAAGTGTACTTAATTTGCATTTGCATTGTATGCCTCCACTACATCCAAAACATGCCTAAAGTGTGTTGTAAGCAACACTAATAACACTGATGAGCAACACAGGTACTGTTAAGGAAATATAGACAGGTATTGTACACACACACACACACACACACACACACACACACACACACATTGACATTTCTGAAAACACAGTCCTTGTAATCCTAGTTAGCCTCACAGCCTCTTGGTCCAGCCGTCATTTGATAAACGTCCCTTGACGCCTCGTATGATTAATGATGGTTAACAGAATTGAATTAAGGTTAAGAAAGACATGGCTGCGGCAGGAGGGGCGGCCAGAGGGGAGGGAGGTGGCAGCGCGGGGTTGAAGGTAGCAAGTGCGGTAAATAACTTCTTTAGAGGAAGTATACAGCAGCCCCTCCTCTGCGCCCTCACCGCCATGCCAAGTAATTACTTGCCCCGGCCTCCTGTAATAATTCCTATTACAAGCAGAACGGAAGAGTCGGTAACTCAGCACGCAGGACAAGGTGAAGGCAAGGCCACGGAGCAGCGGATCAATATTTCATTTACTCACCCCGCTTCGCCATCCCGGGCCTGGATCAAATTCACCAACAGAGGCGGACAGAGCGAGAGAGAGAGAGAGAGAGAGAGAGAGAGAGAGAGAGAGAGAGAGAGAGAAAAGGACTAAGAGGGAAGGAAGAAGAAGAAAAGAAAAGGAACAAGGTCCACTGAAAACAACGACATAAGGCCTCTAATTTCCTCTGGGCTTTGGGAGGTGGAGCGAGGGAAGCTCAGGCCCTGGAGAGGTGGGCTGTGTGTGTGAATGTACAGAGATGCTCCCACAAGGTCGTCAATCACACACAATCATCAGAGGGGGGAAAAAAGAGAGATACTTACTGTTGCTCACTAAAAAAAATACAAAAAACACTCTACAATGCTTTTGTCCTCGTGCGTGAATCTCTTTTTATATAAAAGTATTTCAAACCTTGACAAAAGTTCTACGCAAAGTTTCCACGTCTAATTGTATATTGTTACAAAAAAGGCTGACAGTTACCTTTTTTCAAAAATTAGTCAAACAGATGTGGCTGTGGATTTCTCCCTCGCTATTTCTCTTTTACTACCTGTTTATCTGGACGCCGAGTATAGACTTACTTTGATACTCCTGGACCAGCTGTTCGCTCTGCATTGATTACCACTGACTGAGGGGCCATTGTGGTGGCGAGCAGCGCCATCAGCAGTTTATTCTGTCAGATTAACCTGCTTTTAAGGTCTGGTCCACCGCTAACAGGCTGGAGCCATGCTCTAAGACAATCCGAAAGCTTGCAAGGGGAGTGGTTGAGGTCAAACCACATCCATTTCCTTTACATTTCTCCTTATGTACCTTTTTAAAGCTGCAATCGTCAATATATTTCTATTAACAATGAGTCAAATAACTGTAATGGGAAAGGTGTAGACAAAGAAGTAACACTCGACTCTGCCGTTCGCCTCAGATCTAGAGGGCATTTTAATGTTGTTTGTTTTGGGTTTACGGCTCCATTTACTGTTTTGGTGTCCTAACCTAACTAAGGAGGGCATGGACGAGCAACATATTTTAATTGGGAGGACTCGGTGGAACCGAACCATTCAGGCGACTGGACCTTTGTTAAAAATACTGCGGCATGTTTGGGGCAGTGTTTTAAAATGCACCTGCCGTGTGACCACAGACCGACTCGCTTCCTCTCCAGAACCAAACCAACTCGCCCTCTGCTGCAAAGCTGACGGGGCTCGGATCAATAAGCGAGCGCGCTCCCTGACTTCCCCGGTCTTCTCTCGCAATCGCTCCAGCCCTGTCCGAACCACAAAGGTCAGATTACCTGAGGAGAGGACATGGGAGAGAGAGGGGCAGCTCATGCATTAAAGACTGAGGAGCGTTATGGGGTTTGGGGGGGGGGCGAAGAAGGTGGAGTAGTGAATTTAATAAATAACAAATTCCCCTCAGCTCCACAGAGCCATGCTTTGTGTTTAATTGCGCTGTATTGATTTTTCCCTCTCTTTTTTTCTTTTCGTTCTTGGGTCTGGCAACGCTCTCATTTCGGAACAATCAGGTGGCCAAGGTGGACCTCTGAGTCGAATGTCATTCATTCTCCCTCCTCCTTCTCCTTCTTCACCCTCTCGCTCGCCTGTTCTTCCTCTTCTCCCCCCCTCGTCCTCACCTTCCTCGTGATGCCTTTTGTGTTGCACACTTTCTGTGGCTTCTCAACTGTCAAGGTTATCTTAAAATGACTTGAACACTTCCCGGCTGTTTGTGAGGGATTCTGATAAAAACAGGAGGATTGCATCCACAGCCCTAAATGGTCTATTTCCTCACAGGCATATTGTGTTCCTCATACTTGTGAAGACAGATGGAATAGAGAAGAAATAAGGCATTGGCCACAGGATCCTACGGTCTAAGAAAGGCATTTACACTGAGGCTGTGTGCTCTGGGAGTGTAATGTCCCGCCGTTCTTTACAAACAATGAAAAACCACATTAAACTATAGCAACTTGAACCTTTGTCGCAGACGTGAGTCACTCAAAACACAAAGGGAGAGTCTTTAATTACATATTACACAGTACTTGAGCTCAAGTTCTCCAGATGCTTTTTTTTAAATCATAATTTCTTTGTCCTTTCCCTTCTTCAGCATCATCGCTCATGTTAATCAAAGTGTCAAAAAGTTTGGGAAACACTTCGAAGGTGACAAAGCTCAGCGGGAGCACGCAACACAAAATAACGTGAAAATCCATCATGAAAACTAATAAAACTCAGTTGATCTAACTCGGTGTGTCAGCAGCCCTCACCTTTTAAACGAGAGCGTGTGGGAAATTATGTGTTTTGAGCCGACAGGGGTTCAAGATAGATGCCATGAATAAAGCTACAGTAGCACAACCTCTGGCACGATGAATCAGGCAGAAAATCACACATGTCAACAGTGCCACCACACTGCTCTGAGCCTTGTCTGTGGACGGAGGTGTATATTTTCATGTAAAAGGAAAGCAATTAGCAGGGATCCTCCCCTTTAAAAGCTGACCTGACATTTCCTGCCATTATGAGCACAATGTGCTCTATTATAGAATGAATGGCAATTAAGCGCATGTGAAAATGTCAGGTGAATTACAGCTCACTGAGGTGAACCTGGTGACATGCGGTCACCATCGCCCACTTTGATCCTCCCCCCTACCCAGCCGCATCACCCCCTTCGTCTCTGTCTCCTAAAAAAACCTGATAACGGGAAGTGTTTAGGTCCAGAATAAGAAACGACGCGACGGTAAGGCTGCACTTTACTTTAGTAGAAGTAGCAATACCACAATGTAAAAATACTTTGTTAAAAGTAAAAGCCCTCCATCCGTTCAATTTCTACTTAAGTACATAAGTATTATCATCAAAATGTACCTAAAGTATCCATTATGAAGAATGGCCATTTTATATTACAGTAGTGGGTCATTATTACTGATGTATTGTAATGTAGCAGACCGAGATTAAGCTAATTTGAAATATTTTATTAACTGTTGGGACAAGGACCCTGTTCACCCCCACATTTACTATTCGTTTACTTTTGTCCCATCACTTTATACTCTCCTGTTAATGTTGTTGTGTTACAACTAAATCAGTCTCATTAATGGAGTTTGGATCATTTCAATAGTTGCCGCAACTACCCTCAGATTAGGAAAAGGCCGTACGTTGTGAAAGTGTGTCTTAAGAAGAGATTTAAAGGAGGATGCTGTGTTTGCCTGCCTGAGATCTCCAGGCAGGGAGTTCCACAGCCGAGGGGCCCGGGGCCGCAAAGCCCCATAAGTAGGGCCCTGCCTGAGGATCTCAAGCATCAGAACTATCTTGTTTGTCTGTTTCATTCATACACAAATAGAACTGTAAAAATATCAAGTTAAGTTATTAGCCTCCGGGTACCCTGTTCATATTTAGCACACAGACATAAGAGTGGTAGCTTCTCATCAAACTCTCTGCAAGAAATAAGCCGTATACTAAGACACTCATAGCTAAGTATGTAACATTTACAGCAGCATGCTAGATTGTTAGCTTGCTAACATGCTGATATTTGCGCGTTAACATGCGTGCAATTAGCATGCGGAAAAAACCAGACACATTTTCTCACTTACATCCAGTGACATTTGCCACGCCGATGGATTTGGTGGTGGATGATCCACAGAGCACACTGTCACCGGTTTCTTTGATTTTCATCTCAAAACCTTCGACAAATAAACCCCAAAACCATCTGCACAGATAGATACCACTAGAGGTAAGTGACAAAACACGTTTTCTTTTTGGCAATTTAAGTGAACTGACCTTTTAATTCAAGTGCAAAAGTAGTCACTTAGAGGCTTTAAAGGGATCAGGATTGGAGCGCTTCTCTCTGGGCGCAAGGGCTGAAAACCTTTGTTGTGCTGGGTAATGGGACTGAGCGACAGGGCTCCGGTTTACCCGCTCATCTTCACAGCCCCACACTCAAAATCTACTGGAGCCGGGAGGGAAAAGTCACATGGACACAGGCATCCCTCTGCCGCTGGTCGCGCTGGGTAAAGTTTTCCAACCTTAGCAACAGTAACCAAGGGAAGTGGAGAAGTGTGGAATGTCAATTCATTCTGCCGGAGAGACTCGCTGCTGTTCATCTGTCCGGATCAGCCCTCCGCTCTCAGTTTGGTGCAGCTGCCTTTGTGCAGTGGTACATGTTCCATTGAATGTGTGCACAATCACATTTTCAGTATTGTCTTAAAGGTAAAAGTCTTATTTATGTTTGTGTACCCTGACAGCTGGTCTAATAACACAGAAAGAACTCAAAGAGCGCAATCTTCTGCTGAGGGTGCACGATCTTCGGAATTTATTATAATAAAAGACAATGTTTTGAACCCAACTTAAACATTGACATGTCGTTTCAATCAGCCATTTTTTCTTCTGGTATCATTTGTTGGCAAATAAGTGATGGAATAAAGTTTGCTGTGAAGATATGATTAAGGTAATTTAGAAACAGTGTCGCCATTACACAGTTTGTCCACCAGAGAGTACTGACAAGTTTATTTTTCAATTGTAAAATGTCCTGCTCAGCACAAATCCCGGTCACAATTTAAAGGACCTTTATCAAAATACGCGTGCAATTTTTTTAAGCGAGAAAAATGACTGAAAGTCAAATTGAATAAAACAAAACAATCACAATTCACATCCAGAGACAGCGTTACACCAAAAACAAATGAATCGATCCTTGGGCAGTGGCTTCACTATCTGCAAATTTTCATTGAATTTTTTTTCCTCCAATTTTATGCTACATCCAGTAACCAACACACAGGACCAAATATACAGTATATATACATAAAACCTTTGTGGAACAGTATTTATATTATCTATAATATAAATATCTTTTCAAAATTAGTGAAAAGTGATTTGAGAATGCACTTTTTTTAGAATAATAGACTAAAACCGTTAGTGTACAGTAAGACAAGAATTTAAAAGAAAGAAGCTAAATATTAATCAGAAGGCTATAGAGATTCACATGGAAGTTAATCCTGTTACAGTGAGTAAGGCTGACTGAAATAATGGAGTAAAGACATGATGCTAAAGCACACACACACACACACACACACACACACATCACACAGCGTCACATATCTACATTCCTAAAAATAGGCGAAGCCTTCGTCAGTGCCCCCTTACCTCATACTAAGTCACTAATCATCATCGACAGATTTCCAATGCAGTCTCCCAGAGGTCATGCCTCTTTAATTATCCAAACAGGTCAGAGGTCACAGACACTTATCATGTGGCGAGGGGTCAAAGGGCAGCGAGCGGGGTCACAGGGATCAAGGCAGTAGCAGGGCAGAGGGAGAATGTGGCGGCAGATCCTTCTGCTCACTAACCAGACGTGATTAGCGTCGGCCATCAGGGAGTTGATCGCTGGCTGTGGCGAGCCCTGCAAGGCCTGATGGGTAATTCAAGGCAGGCGGTGGGTGTACCTAACTGAGAGAATGAAACTTTGATGGGGGACAGGAATAAAAAGGAAAGGAAAGGCTTATTTTTTATTTTATCC
Source organism: Coreoperca whiteheadi (assembly GCA_011952105.1). Taxonomy (NCBI): domain Eukaryota; kingdom Metazoa; phylum Chordata; class Actinopteri; order Centrarchiformes; family Sinipercidae; genus Coreoperca; species Coreoperca whiteheadi. The sequence continues at coordinate 4,694,263 of CM022485.1, forward strand.
CGTTCTACAGCACAGATCACTTTTCTCAGTGCATGTGCAAAAAATGTCCCTCTCACTCAGAAAAATAATATAATACATTCCTAACAATTAATGACGAGATGTATAATACACGTGTAATAGTTAGCTGTATAATGTAAAATCAAATCACATCATTACGTTGGGCAGTGATTATGACCCCATAAGGAGTAAGTTCACCTGAAAATAAGAATCGTTGTCTTTTCATTACCTTAGACACACTGGACCTTTTAAGTAAGAGTGAGAATAATAAAAAAAAAAAGGTCAGACAACATGATGTCACAATTACATTATTCAGACAATTATTAAATGACCTGTTTTTTACTGACCTTTTCAGCAGTTATTGCATTACTTTCAGAAGGGGACTGAGTGCATTCATTGACTTTAGTGACAAGTAATGTTTTAAATAATGTGTATATCAGTGTGTCTTTGCCAGCCACCTCCACAGAAGAAGACTGAGGGGCCTCGTAATTCCAAACTGAATTTGGTGTTTTCTCAAAGCTGTCAAATACACTCAGGTCCTTACTGAAGGTCCATGGTCGTTGAAGCCACAAGGTTGAAGTTGCAGTGAAGGAGATTCCCAACATGGATTTCCGAACAAATATCCGCTGCAGCCGTTATGTTCAAAAGCAATTCATCTTGTCGAAAAAGCAATACGCTGCCACAAAATAAGTAACTTTGTGTTATATATTATATTGCATGACAAATGTATTTAAAACTCTACATTTTGGTGTATTCTACATTTCATGTGGGCCACGATAATGAGGTTTCTGTGTACTAAACCTGATTATGTTGAAGCCCTGTACAGGCCCTGACCAGGTGCTCTCGGCTCTTGTTCTGTAATGAGTCAGTGTGTGTATCCACGGTCAAGTAATGTTGTTCAAGATTGAAGAAGACTGCAGTTAGGTTTAGATTGCCCACGGAAAAAAAGCACCGACCAAACGCCTCGCTATAATATTCTGTCATTAAGAAAGAAGCCGAGGATCCTTGCGTGTCTACCAAACGTTAATAATGCAAGCAACAACAGGTAACCTGGAAACGACGCACCTTAAGCCCAGATGTTGAACGTGCAACTGATGACATGACATTGTTAACCAATAGGACTTTTTCCAAGACATTTTCACTTGTCACAGTGGGAGAAGCACAGGTGTAAATGATAAAATGAATGATGGCTGAATTCCATTTTTTTGGGTTACAAACACACCATGTTGCAACGCACCCATTTCATTTTCTATGGCAGTGTACTGCCATTTTAAGTCTCCATATAGTCACAGCGCAACATTGCTTGATACGACAATAAGTAATTACATTTGCTGAAATATTAATTGACATTTTCATTTGGAGGCATCAGTGGGTGGCAGCGTAAACAGTGAAAAGCTCAAAATGACTCCCAGTGATACTGCCTGTTCAACCGCTTAGCCTCACCAAATCTATTCTGCCTCCCTCACCCTCTCTGTCTCTCTCACACACACACACACACACACACGCACACACACACACACACACACACACACACACACACTTTTAATTGACTTTGCCGTGATTTAATTACCTTCGGTAACAACCTGTCTCAGTTTGAATTTACACCACCCACTTTCCCATCCCAACCTAACCCCATTATATCTCCCACTTGAAAACACACCAGCACACACACGCACACACACACACACACAGACACACACAGATACATTCTCAGCACATCATGGAAACCAACCTAGGGAAGAGATAGGAACATACTGTAGGTATATCTACGTATACTCGCACATGCACACACAAACGCACAAGTCCAAAACACAACACACACACACGCACACACACATACACACACACACACTCACACACACACACACACAGATGCCCACTAACATGCAGTGATCAAAGCAGACAGGGACGACAGGTAGAAGCACAGCAGCCAATCAGAGCCAAGCAACAGTGGGTGACCTTGCTGAGCCGCAGCTGATTGGTGGTGTCAGAGCTGTCAGTCATGTCACGAACCCCCTGACAGGAGACAGACAAAGGAGTGTGTGTGTGTGCGAGGAGAGGCGACAGAGAGAGATTGACTTATTGAAAAAGACTAAACGAATAAAAGAAAGGAAGAAAGTGAGATGTACAGAAAAGAGATACAAGTGAAATGGTTTGAAGCTCCATTCTTTTGCGCTCAATTCAACGTTCGAATTTATATCATCACATTATGCTTTGGTTTTAATGTCAAATTCATTTGTCTTCTGACTTAATCTCCTCATCCATACATCAAGTGTATCAGCTCACGGTAAAGATATTCATGCCCATGCACACACACACACACACACACACAGACACACACACACACACACACACCAGAGCAGACAACAGAGTGTATCTTTCAGTCTCTCATTTAAGCACTCGACAGGGCCAAACACACCAAAATGTAAGCAGGCAATTATTAGTGTGTGTTTCTTTATTCTGCCTGCCATCAGAGAGATTATGGGAATAATTGGCTTAATGAGCTTCAAGCTAAAGATGGGATCCAGATTCCCCAGGGGCGGCGAGGCTATTGTACAAAGGCCACAGCCTACACATGGCTGCTATGTCAAACAGCCACGCTGCTCAAATACCGTTTACTGCAACACCAATCGCTGCAGCTCTCTTTGTGTGTGTTTGGTCCTTAGAGGTGAAATCTATTAAAAGAGAATTCATGTGGTTTCTACCATCATTACAGACAATACATGTTTGTGATTGTGGATAACCGGTAAGCAAAAGTCGAATTCAGTAAACCACAACTCTGTTCTGTGAAGACTTTAGGATTAATCCACCATTTTAAACACATTTAACCCCTTAAATTGTAATCCTCAGTACAATTCAGCAACGGCAATTCGATGTATTTGTATTCTGTATGCTGGTTTTCCAATGTTACTGGTGCAGTCCGCCTATCCCGCACAATGGACTCACGCACAAGGGATTCGGCAGGAAACACTCGCATGTATGTAGTAGACATGATGGGGAAGACAAACGCTGGTGTCACATGTCCCTTCCAACAAAACTTTGTACTCTGTATTGCACAAAAACACTCTTTGTACCGTTACCACCAATAACCACAGGCTTCACCCAGTTAACCTGGACTGAAATCTCAAGGATTATAACTAAAAACAACCTGTCCTGTTACTTTACTTCTTCCTGTGGACAGCAGACCAGCAGCTCCAGGCATCAAAGGAAGCAGGGGGGACCTGCACATTCATAACTCTGATGCAACCTTTTTATTTTTATTTTCATTAATAACCCTGGCCAACGGGTTAAATTGGCAACACCTGTGGTCAGTGTTGTGCATGAATGCGCTCACAGAGCACCGTTCATTGAACATGTTTTCGGTGAGCGTACCTGTTCGCAGCTAATGAACGCTGTTAACTCGCATGCGCTGTCTTTTTAAGATAACAAAAAAGGCCTTTTTGCCTTTATTTGATGGCAACAGCTGATGAGAGACAGGAAATGTGGGAGAGAGCGGGGATGACATGCAGCAAAGGGCCGTGGGCCGGATTCGAACCCACGCCGCTGCAGTAAGGGACGGGGAAGAGATAGTAGGTGGGACGCGCGCTCTACCAGGAAGCCCCACAAGCTCTGTTTTGCAGCACCCGGCATGCCGGTGTTTTGGGTCACAGAGTCTAATGGGACACAGATTTTTAAAAGGACACAGTGAGCGGAAGCATCCGACCAGTCTGGGGAAATATCTGCGAGTGAATGATCACAAGAAATCAACAACAAAGGATAAGACGAGCCAACAGCCGCAAAGTACCACCACCCCCAAGTCAAACTCACTGCATTTTGTAAAGGAAAAAAACGGAAGAAATTAACGTGAACTAGTATATTTTTTGGTACTTTAGTTCAAAATGCAAAATTGTGAAATATCAACGTGAACTGGTTGTCTTTAATCTGTGTGAACTGGACATTGAGCTGGCTCTTGTGAAGTGTGAACTTTTTTAATCCTTTATTTATCCTGGGGATAGCTTCGCTGTCCACATTGACAGAGTTACACAATCACACCTGGAAGCTGCCCAGGTCAACCACAGTCTGATGTGATGGCCACTAAGCAATTTTACTGGAGAGGTTGAGAGTTAAAGGCTGTGCCAAAGGGCACCTCGATGGTGGTAATGAGGGGCAGGCGCTGCTCTTTCTTCTTCTTCGACCTGCCGGGATCTAATCGGGGTGACTGTGGCTTGGTGAAAGAGCGGGTCGTCCACCAATCAGAAGGTCGGCGGTCCGATCCCGGCTTCCCCCAGCCCACGTGTCGAAGTGTCCTTGAGCAAGTTACTGAACCGAGGCTGTGCCTTTGGTGTGGTTGAATGGTTAGTTAGTTCCTTTGTACTGATGCCATTAGTGTGTGGATGTGAAATGTAGTGTGAAAGCGCTTTGAGTAGTCGGACGACTAGAAAGGCGCTATACAAGTACAGCCCATTTACCATAATCTTTAGGCCACCACTGCTCCATTACTGGTGGTAACAGCAAGTGTGTTATAATAATACAGGTCCCAGAGTTTTGTTTGAGAAAAAGAACCCCTTGTGCATTGGTTTACAGCACAGCCAAATAAACTGTGGGCTGACAAGTTTCATCGCATCATTTCGTTTTGATAGGGAAGACTAAAGATACCCGTCAACAATGCCGTCTGAAACGGAAATAATGAACTCATGATTGAATACATTGAATGGCTGTTGTTGAAAAAAAATAAATAAATACATGCTATGAATAGTGGAGTTTAACTTTATATCTGTGAATCAAAGCCTTCATCACATATCGCCTTCTTCACGATCATCCTGAAGAATCAAGTGTATTACAGGGATATTATGGGGCTTTTTCTTGGTGGATATTTTTTGTCATTGTAGAAAAAAGCACAGGTGTAAATAATAAAATAAATGATTTCCCAATTCCACTGAAGCACTCCAGTTTCAGGGTCTTGGTTTTGTGTAAGCTGGCTCACTGTCATGGCTTAATGGGACACTTGAATAGAACAGAGCCATTGTTAATTTTATTAGTAAAACCAGGGCTTTTCCTGCTATAACAAGTCCAAACTGGAGCGAATACGGTCTAACCCGTGCACTCCCAACACCGCCGCCTTAAAAAAACAAAAACCTTCATCTGCTGCAGAAGGCGTGCAAGTTCAGCAATTCACATCCCAAAGCACAGATGGAAATGATGAAAATGACTGGTGTTACTGCTTCCTCCGCTGCCGCCCGGTGTGATCTCCACATCTGCTGACAGAGCTGTCAGGAGCTGCATCCAGGCAGAGTGCTCTGCAGTACATTGACATTTTATCACTGCAACTAGGATTACAGTGGACCTTTTATTTTCTTTGATTGTGTGACAGCCTTGTGACATTGTCACTTCACAGCCCAGTGATGTCTCATGGGGGGGAAAAAATGAGACTTGCCGGATATAAGAGTAAGGTGCCACTTGCACTGTTTCCTTACTGGAAAAAACATTTTCCCTTTAGAAGCTTTTTTGGGGACTTGGGGCTCCCTAAAAAAAAATTGGATTTCTCTAACTGAGGCAAAAGTTGATGAGGCTGGTTAAAGGAAAGAATAATAATGATGAATTACTTTTAGTGTAAAATAACTCATGGATCAGACTAAACACCATAGAATCATTTGAGAGGGGGAATCATCTTTTAAAAGACACTTTCTTTGCCAGGGAGTAATTTTGTAAGCAATCTTTTATCTGGAAACAGTTCATAACTTAAGTTGTTTCTCTTCACTTATCCTCGGAAGGTCATACTGGAACTTCCTGAAGCACACAGTCAGCCTCCACGCCATCATCCTGGCTGCCGATAACATCATAATGTGACACATGTGTTATCGTTTCTGTTTCAAACCAAATTATGCAAGGTTTTACATTCATTCCTTGTGTGGGTTAATTTAGTTTTTTAAATTCTTGCTTATTTATAGGTACCTGCTGCTGGATGGCCACTGATTTCAAGTTGATGAACACATCTTTCTGTCTTCCCGCATAGACAGAGGAAACTGAGACATATTTGGGGCAGGAGAGAGGAGTTAAAAGGGGTGTGGAGAGTGTTATTCTATTTTTGGTCTGATGGGGAACATATGAACCCGGCTTCGGGCTGGCTGGTCTTGTAAAAGAGGTGAGAGGCTGTTTAATAGTGACTCTTCAGCCATGAGGTCATCATCTGGAGACAGAAAAGGGGGGGGGGGGGGAGGGGGGGGGCATGGAGGGAACCTGACGGGACCACATGGCCACAGAAAGGACAGAGTGAAGCTGAAAAACTGAACAAATACGCTACTTGATTTAGGAGGAATGATTCTGAACTGGAAACAATGTAGTTTTGCCATAACACGCACTACAAAGGGACTCCAACACCGACTCGTTGCAACAGCAGTTGATTTTAAAACCTTTGTGATGGGAGAGACTTGTTTCTGTTTGGCCGCCAGGTGTTCGTTCAAATCAAATACCTAGACACAAAAAAACCTTAACGTCGAACCCTGATTATGTAGTAACACATTCATGATCTACACTAACTAATCACCTGTTTTGCCAGGGGTCAAAGGTCAGAGGGATTCAAGTGGAGCCCACTTTATCGGTCGGCTCTTTACAATACGCTGATGTGTCCTGGTGATGTCATCTGACCCTCTGACCTGCCCAGTGTTTTAGAGCTCTAATTAGCCACGGACTTCGTCTCCTCCCACGTCACCCTTTACACCCAGCACGACCCCCGCTGACCCCAGTGGTGAGGTCACGATGCCTGCTGACATCAGCGACCATCACTCGTCTTTTTCACTATCTGCATGGATCTGACTGGTGGACGTCATCGGGACACATTTGCGTTTTCCCCAAAACTCCTGCATTGTCCGTGGCCACATCAGAACCTCACGAACCTGGACACCAGAAAGACGACAGACGACCTACATCCCGAAATTCACCAACCGCTTCAACCTTTCTTTTGTTTAAAATGTTTGTTATTCGACCATAAATAAGAAGATCAAGAGGAAGACCCTGAGAAGTCTAATAGCTGATTGTTCAAAAAGCAAAGGCCTTTGAATCATTTATTAAAGTTGTAATCCTTAAGATTTCAGTCCTGGCCGATTTGGCGACAACTGTGGTTACCATGGTAACAGCAAGTGCAGTTTAAAACTACAGCAAACACTCCCTCAGCTGCTGCTTTGTCACAGCGTGTAATTATTTACAGTGCAGCCAAACAAACTCATGTTGTGTTAATAAAGACGCCAGTCATTTTCCCACACAACACCCGGACACAGTAAAGTCGGTTCCCTCCCAGAGAAGTTGGAGGTGTGCCGCCTGACACCTGCGACTCAAACATAACTCATCTAACAGCACACTGTGGCTGCTCCTTCTTGTTCCATTACTCCCTGCAATATTTAAGACTCATCCGCCGTCAAAACATTCCTTGTTTTGTAGATGCATTTTTGGTAAATGATTGCAGTTAACGCTACCCGCAGTGACTATTGCATTGCATTTCCTGTGGCTTCTTCTCAGTAAAAGCCACCCCATGTTTTGCCAACTGAAGCAGCAGCAGGAAATGTTCACTTTGCATTAGCAGGAACTTAACACAGCTCTGCTACGGTGCGAAGAGAGCGACGCTCATATTGTGAGTGTGAAGGCAAATGAATCCAGCGTGTGAATGGGGGAAGAACAATGCAAACTACTATATAGAAGAGTAATTAATGAATATAAATGCATTGAACGACTACTGCAGCAAAGATGCTGACCATAGTCAAAACTGGGTTTGATTTCACAAAAATCACAAAAAAGGATTATAACTTAAAGGTGCTACTTATAAGCACCTTATAAGCTACACGTAACTTGACAGTTCATGCACTATTACTACATACTGTAATATTAACCTCAACAGGTTAACCCACTTTGTACATTACACTTATTTAATTTTAAATGTATACTTATACCCACTTTGTAGTTACCTGTATTATAGTGTATTATATTATTGCTTTTTGCTTAGTACTTCCATTCTAGTGAGCTGCTGTTACAAAGAGTTGCCCCTCGGGGATTAATAAAGTATTTCTTATTCTGATTCTGATTCTGATTCTGATACTTGCACTGTTTCCTTACTGGAAAAAAAAGTTGCTCTGTTTTCACTTTAGAAGCTTTTTTGGGGACTTGGGACCAAAAAACAATTAGGAAATCTCTAACTGAGGCCGAAGTCGATGAGGCTGGTTAAAGGAAAGTAAAAAAGCAACATTACTTTTAGTGTAAAATAACTTCTGGATCAGACTAAACACCATAGAATCATTTGAGAGGGGGAATCATCTTTTAAAAGACACTTTCTTTGCCAGGGAGTAATTTTGTAAGCAATCGTTTATATGGAAACAGTTCATAACTTAAGTTGTTTCTCTTCACTTATCCTCAGAAAGTCATACTGGAACTTCGTGAAGCACACAGTCAGCCTCCACGCCATCATCCTGGCTGCCGACAACATCATAATGTGACACGTGTGTTATCGTTTCTGTTCTAAACGCTGAACTTTACATATAAATACAAACCAAATTATGCAAGGTTACATCAATTCCTTGTGTGGGTTAATTTTGTTTCTAAAGTCCTTATTTATAGGTACCTGCTGCTGGATGGCAATAACTATAACTTTAATGTTGGCACACATTTGCAGTAAAGATTACATCCCTTTTTTGCGTATAGAGGACTTTTAAAACTATCAACATCAGCTTTGGTATTTGGTATTTGGTATCGAAGTAAAAAGTATACCCATCGACCCATTGACAGCAATAATTAATTGAAAGAGATGTCAGAAGGGAACTTCTCATAGAGAACATATGATTTTTTTCCCCCAATTTATTTATTTTATTTTATTCAGGGTTGGTATTCACTTTTTAACTTTCGAGTCTTTGCAGCAATTGAAAAAACAATATCTCACTCACAGAACCAGAAAAACTTTGGTCATGGCCTTGACTCAGATCAGAGTTTTCAGTTCAGTTGTTTTCTCAAGTTAATTTATCTCGAAACAATAAGATTCATGAAACCACACAGCTGAACGCGGCAGCACAATGACATTTTTGCAAGCTAAAATGCCAGCACATAGCGCGCTATCACTGCAGAGCGGTGAACATTTGTTTTTCTGAGTACAGGAAGTAAGTTCAAGCCAAGCCCAGACCCCCAACCCCACCCCCCAGCGAGATATTACTTGACAAAGCCAAGTCTGTTTCCCTTTCGTACTCCATCAGACAGAAAAATGGAGACCGACTGACTGAGCTGTCTGTGTATGTAAGATGATAGCCTGGTATTCAGTGAGAGAAGATGGACAGATGGCTCGTCCATCCGCACCCTGACATTACGGACAGAGATACCAGCGGAGGGGAAACGTTGGATTAGACTGAAGAACCGTTTTTCATGAAATAGAAGTTCTCTGTCTTGCTGTCAAGAGTTTTTAAGGTCGAGGACGTAGTGGAGGACAATAATATCAACCTAAAAAGGCGTATAAAGTAACTTTAAATGAAACTCACAGCACCTATGCATCATATAAAGTGTGAAAATGGTCTAACGATTTGAGAGTATCCTAAAGGCCCTGAAAACCTATTTTCTTAGTCAGCTTCTGACTATGACCGATGGGGTCCTACAGGATCGCAGATGTTTCTGCCAAAGCTAAAATCAGTTTTAAATATTTCACATGACATGTTTCTGTACTTATAGGGTTCCTTTGCTTTTCTCATGGTTTTGTGTTTGGTTATTTCCTGCTTTATTTTGAAATAGTCTCCTTCCCTCGTGTGTCTTCTAGTTTTGCTTCCTGTCCTTGATTGTTTTGATTGGTTTCACCTGTGGCCTGATATCCTGCTCTCACCTGTGTATTTAGTCTCTGCTCTTTCCTTTGTCCCGTGTTAGTTTGTAAATCTTTGGTTGCGGTGTCGCTTCTGTCTGCATGTTCATTTTGGAGTTTATGTTTGCTCACCTGTCTGCCTGCCCACCCGCCTGATTGCTGCTTGTCTGACTAATAGTAAGTCAAAATAAATCATTGACTGCGCCTGTCTGCGTTTGGGTCCTCTCCCTGTTCTCCGCGTGCCAACATCACCTCAACTGTGACAGCTGTGCTCGCTGGTTTGAAGGGGGCGGGGCTCAGTTGGAAAAAGGTGATGACACGTACTTCCATGCACCAATTAGTTTAGCAATATTTTAATCAAGCGGAGTCAAATCTTTAACCCCGTGGGTTGCCTATTTAGTCATGAACATTTACTATTAAAGAGAATTTGAAACCCAGTTTTAAGGGGCTTTAATATTTACTGATAAACTTATATTACATATTTACTGAAAGCAATATCAGCTTTTTTTCTCAAAGCCACAGGTCAGTCCTCCTACACCTTTCTGTGTAGGTGAGGTGTCCTCACGGGGTTCAGTCTGTTGCAAGTCAAAGCTGTCACATTCAGTTCAATAAAATAAAAAAAATCCCATATAAGCACTGCACATAAAGTTAATAGCTCAGCAGCCTATTATTTAATAACGAGTTATCAGATTATGATTATTTCTATGGCTTTCGGGGTCTTTTAATAGGCTTTTAACGAGGAAGTATATGTAACATAGCTGAGCTGACAACGGCACGCTCAGTCACCCGTGAGTGGAGCTCCGCTGCTAAAAGCTATTGATTTGGTCATCGAGAGCGGTGATTCTGTGTAGTCAGTTCACTTTTAAAATGTGTATGATAAAGATTTCTTCGTCCATGTATTGAGCACCCCTAATGTTTCCACCCACACACGAGTGAAGTGAATCCACGGGAAACATTTCAAATGAGTCTGTGCTTCCAGTTTCAAGTGTTGGAAGACTGGAGGAAGACACAACGTTGGTTGAAATGTTTCCCGTGGATTCACTTCACTCGTGTGTGGGTGGAAACATTAGGGGTGCTCAATACATGGACGAAGAAATCTTTATCATACACATTTTAAAAGTGAACTGACT
>CM022485.1:4705531-4745559 GCA_011952105.1 Coreoperca whiteheadi
TGTGTGTGTGTGTGTGTGTGTGTGTGTGTGTGTGTGTGTGTGTGTGTGTGTGTGTGTGTGTGTGTGTGTGTGTGTGTGTGTGTGTGTGTGTGTGTGTGTGTGTGTGTGTGTGTGTGAGGAGGTGAGATGGGTGCTGAGTTACACTGTCAGGGTCACCTCTGCAGCCGCTCGAGAACACCCCTCACAATACGCCACCTTGAGGTAACAATGACTTCATTGTTCGTCCAGACAATGCTGTCTGAAGGACAGGGTTAAAGGGGCAGAGGGGAGGGGAGGGGTGACGTGGCACAGGGGGACAGTGGGGGCTAAGCACCTGGTAACAGTGTGTGGAAGGGGGATGGGGGGGCGGAGGGTGGTCACAGTCCATCGGTCAGCAATGGCAGTGTTTAGGCGTGGAGGCAAACATGCAGCACTGATGTCGGGCAGGACCACTGACCTGAGGCAGGCTTTCCCGAGATGTGTGATCTGGTAGCCAGCAGGGGTCCTTGGGAGGGCGTAGACAGAACCACAGTAGGTAGGAGGGTAGCAACATGCTGAGGCTGAGGAAGCTGACATGTTATTGCTAAAAACAAATGGAAAATCAGTGGAAGGAAATCAGTGCTCATACAGGGCCTCTGTTTGTTAACTCCAGTCCTCGATGTCGCTGAAGTTTGGGAATCAGGACCCCAGAAATACCAGAGCTGACAAATGAGGGGAGCTAGAGAGGGATGGGGACTTTTGCAATTACTTGGTCAGCATCCCAAATCCCACCACCTTCCACTAGCTGAGGAAAACAAAACTGCAGGAACCCGGCATTTTTAGCACGTTTGTGTGTGTTTGGGTGTTTTTGTGGCTTTTCCAACTATGTTTTTCTTTTGACTCGCGTCAAATTCTGCAAACCCCATTTGCTGTTTGCTTCCATCAGCCACAGGGGGCACCAATGAGCCCTTTCCACTCTGGTGTGCAAGAGTGATGCGAAGAAAATGCTGCACTGCAAAACATACTTGGACAAGCCCCACACAGATGAGATTTACCCCTTGTTAGAAGTCAAATAGTATGTCTTCGTTTATAAGAGAAAAATATATAAATATGTCCGAAATACAATTAAGGGCAGCTCACCATCGCTCCCCTCAACTTGTGGGATGCATCTGGGACTCTCGTCTCTTCCATACAGTGGATTAGACAGTCTCAAACGGTGCTGGGGAAATGCCAAGTCTGTCGAAGGAGCTTTCCAACGCCTCTAAAGTCGTTGTTTTTTTGCAGATTTTATGTGCGAATTGAGCATGTGTAGAAAAAGCCTACGCACTGGACTACCCACACTTGTTTAGACCAAAAGCTGCTGGTCCCAGTGACTGAAAGCCGCATGTCCTTACCGTGAGGTCGTTGCACATTTTCAGAACTCTGAACAATACCCAGGTGAGTCAGGAAGGCACAGTTCTTTATTCAGTATTACTTTTTATGGAGGCTGTTTCCCCATGTTGGCATTGTGCTAAGCTAGGCTAAACACGTCTCTGTATTTCTGTGTTGAACACACGGAGATGAAATTTTTATTGTTTTGCTCATATAACTCTTCTTAAACCTGCAATAATGGATGTTTTTGGCCACTTGGGGGCAGCGGAAATAAATTATGAACACAACACTGAAATGTCATCCATCACTTTTGTTGATACAGTTGCTTATTTGCACATCCAGCAGTTACAAAGAAACATATTCGTCTTTCTGGCCACCTGGTGAATGTAAGTCCAATATTCACTCTCTTTTAGCTCTGTTTTTGGTCTCTACCAACTCCTGACGGAAACATCTGTCTCTTTGGCTGCTAAAGGTTTTTAGAGTTTCTCTCTGAAAACAGCTGCCCGCTACGGCCAGAAACGACGCTATGAGAGCAGCGAGAGTGAACATGAACAGTAAAGTTGTGGGCCGACAGCAAAATGGAGAGCTGAAACTCTCTACAAATGCTCCGTAAAGCCGAGGGGAGCTGCACATTCGGGTGATAATTTCTGTAGGTTCATCACAACGAGCAACCCCTTTAACACTGTCATTTTTAAAATAAAAAAGATCAATTATAGCCATTTTTCACTATTCTTTTACAGGATAGATTCAGACTTTTTTCACACTCACATGCCTATATGTACAGAATGTAGGTTTGCTGTAATCATTCCTTTTATCGCTCCAGACACTTTTCACTGTACAATTAAGCTCATATGAGCAGTCCAAACATTCATTCGACATGGCCTTCAATTGACTGTATGATACATCCTATAAAGATCTAAACATGCAATTGTGTTAGGTATGTGACTCACACACACATGCAAGGATGCATACAAACTCACTACCACTACACTGAACTCAGGGCCACACAACAAATATATCCCTTAACTGCTTGGAAAATAAAGGGCCCATTTTTCTCCCACACAGTGGTCTTTATGAATAGTGTATAAACCGGCCACGCGTCGGATCCTGGGGGGCGGTGGGTTTGGAGGGGGGGTGTTGACACTGCCATGGGAGATGGGAAGAGCTCAAACACATTTTTGCCTTTTATCCTGCCTGATAAAGAGCTCCCACTTATACAAACATACAGTACGGCACGCAAATGTACACGACAAATACACACACATGCACACAAACACTGTTTGATTGTTTTTTTGCAGTGAACACAAGACATCAGAGTGCTTAAAAGCTCTGTCTAAACATAGACCCAAGGCCAACTGTGAGTGCTGTGGTCCTGAATGGAGCTCCACCATCACTGCACTCTGCTGCCTGTATGGCAGTGGAATCAGCCACAATAGCTGTTCTGTGTGCAGGAACAAAAACTGCGTTATGGACTTCGAAATATCGCTATTGGCTGAGTATTCAATTCAGTCTAATTTTATTTATATAGCCCAATATCACAAATCACAATTTGCCTCTAAGAGCTTTACAATCTGTACAACATACGACACCCTCTGTCCTAAGCCCCTCGATTCAAATATGGAAAAACTACCCAAACAAAACCCTTTAAACAGGGAAAAAAATGGAAGAAACCTCAGGAAGAGCAACAGAGGAGGGATCCCTCTCCCAGGACGGACAGACAGGAAATAGATGTCATGTGTACAGAATAGATTCACAACAGAAGATCATAGTATATACAATTATAGTGACAAAATGTAGGTTGTAAAACACAAGTGTAGAGGACGGACACATAAATCCTAGTACATAGAATCATGATGAAAATGATGAAACTGTAGTATATATAATTATGATGAAAAGTATAGATTGTATTAAATGTCATTAATTGTCAGAAAATCTGCTGCAGCGTTCTGGATCACCTGGAGACTTTTTTGGGCAGCCAGATGATAAGGAATTGCAGTAGTACAGCCTGGAAGTAACAAGTGCATGGACTAGTTTCTCTGCATCATTCTAAGACAGGATGTGCCTGATTTTTGCAATGTTACGTAGGTGGAAGAAGGCAGTTCTTGAAGATTGTTTCATGTGGGAGTTGAAGGATAAATCCTGATCAAAGGTAACTCCGAGGTTCCTTACGGTGGTGCTGGAGGGCAGAACAATGCCATCTAGAGTAACTGTATCTCCTGATAATGTGCCTTCGGAGGTGTTTGGGGCCAAGTTCAACAACTTCAGTATTGTCTGAGTTTAGCATCAGAAAATAGCAGGTTTTTATGTCCTTAAGGCAAGCTTGAAGTTTAGCTAACTGATTACTTTCATCTGGCTTGATCGATAGATATAATTGTGTATCATCTGCATAACAATAAAACTTTATGAAGAGTTTCCTAATAATATTGCCCAAAGGAAGCATATAATGTAAATATAATTGGTCCAAACACAGAACCTTGTGGAACTCTTTGACTAACTTTGGTGTGCTAGAAGGATTCATCGTTAACATGTACAAACTGAGATCGGTCTGATAGGTAGGATTTAAACCAGCTTAACGTGGTTCCTTTAATGCCAATTCCAGTCTCTGTAATAGGATGGGATGGTCAGCAGTGTCGAATGCAGCACTAAGATTTAACAAGACAAGTACAGAGACAAGTCGATTGTCTTCTTCTTCTTTTCCTTTCGGCTGTTCCCTTTCAGGGGTCGCCACAGCGAATCATGCGCCTCCATCTAACCCTGTCCTCTGCATCCTCTTCACTCACACCAATTAACTTCATGTCCTCTCTCACTACATCCATAAATCTCCTCTTTGGTCTTCCTCTAGACCTCCTGCCTGGCAGCTCCAACCTCAGCATCCTTCTACCAATATATTCAAAGTCTCTCCTTTGAACATGTCCAAACCACCTCAATCTGGCCTCTCTGGCTTTATCTCCGAAACATCTAACATGAGCTGTCCCTCTGATGGACTCGTTCCTGATCCTGTCCATCCTCGTCACTCCCAAAGAGAACCTCAACATCTTAAGCTCTGCCACCTCCAGCTCTGCCTCTTGTCTCTTCTTCAGTGCCACTGTCTCTAAGCTGTACAACATCGCTGGTCTCACCACCGTCTTGAACACCTTTCCTTTCATTCTTGCTGATACTCTTTTATCACACAACACACCTGACACTTTTCTCCACCCGTTCCAACCTGCTTGCACTCGCCTCTTCACCTCTTTTCCACAGTCTCCATTGCTCTGGACCGTTGACCCTAAGTACTTAAAGTCCTGCACCTTCTTCACCTCTGCTCCCTGTAACCTCACCGTTCCACCTGGGTCCCTCTCATTGACACACATGTATTCTGTCTTACTGCGGCTAAGCTTCATTCCTCTGTTTTCCAGAGCAGACCTCCATCTCTCTAGATTCTCCTCCACCTGCTCCCTGCTCTCACTACAAATCACAATGTCATCCGCAAACATCATAGTCCATGGAGATTCCTGTCTAACCTCATCCGTCAGCCTGTCCATCACCAGAGCAAACAAGAAGGGGCTCAGAGCCGATCCTTGATGCAGACCCACCTCCACCTTGAACTCCTCTGTCGCTCCTACAGCACACCTCACCACGGTCTTACAGCTCTCATACATGTCCTGCACCATTCTAACATACTTCTCTGACACTCCAGACTTCCTCATGCAATACCACAGCTCCTCTCTCGGCACCCTGTCATACGCTTTCTCTAAATCTACAAAGACACAATGCAACTCCCTGTGACCTTCTCTGTACTTCTCCATCAGCATCCTCAAAGCAAATACTGCATCTGTTGTGCTCTTTCTAGGCATGAAACCATATTGCTGCTCACAAATGCTCACCTCTGCCCTTAGCCTAGCTTCCACTACTCTTTCCCACAACTTCATTGTATGGCTCATCAGCTTTATTCCTCTGTAGTTGCCACAGCTCTGCACATCTCCCTTGTTCTTGAAAATTGGCACCAGTACACTTCTCCTCCATTCCTCGGGCATCCTCTCACTCTCCAAGATCTGGTTAAACAAACTAGTCAGAAACTCTACTGCCACCTCTCCTAGACACTTCCATACCTCCACAGGTATGTCATCAGGACCAACTGCCTTTCCACTCTTCATCCTCTTCAACGTCCTCCTCACTTCACTCTTGCTAATCTTTGCTACTTCCTGCTCCACACCAGTCACCTCTCGATTGTCTGATGCAATAATAAGGTTATTTGTAATTTGCACCAATGCTGTTCCTGTGCTATGATGCACTCTAACTCCTGACAGAAAATCCTCAAATATACTATTTTTATTTAGGAAGTCACATAACTGATTGGCAACTGTTTTTTCAAGGATCTTAGAGATGAAGGGAAGGTAAGATATAGGTCTATAGTTGGTTAAAACCCCTGGATCTGGACTCCCCCTCTTGATCATTCAAGGGAGCCATTCCATGATGGAAAGGCTGCTTTGAATGCAGCCATTCCATCATGTTTTATTACGCCTCTTCTGTTGGCAGTGGCACAGTAAGATGTACTGTATATGGTGGTGAATGTGGGAATTACTGCAGGTGTCAGTGTCTCTCGCTCTCTCTCTCTCCTCGTCTTGTCCGCAGTGTTGTAAAAAAGCCCTTTGTTGTGCTCTGCAGTATAAATCATTTACAGGCTTTGCATAAATTTGTGTAATCTCCTTCATGGAGGCTGGGCAGCCGATCTGAATCACTGGGAGCCAGGGTGGAAGAGTTCATGTTGACTGTGTGTGCCAAACATGCATGTTGTGTGGAACGAGAAACTTGAACACAGTAAGTTACAGCTTCACATGCTTTTACATGCAACATGTGTGAGGAAACACAGTCACATACCATTCCACTTCATCTAAACACAAACATTTAAATCCAGGAAATACAGCATCTGGCATGTTTCCCTCCAAACGTATATACCAGATAAAATATACCTCAAATGTCATTAAAGGTGAAATCCACCAGAACTTGCAAAATACTTACTGACTGTGATCTCACAGAATTTTCACCTGAGATATAGATTTTTTTATTCTGTAATCAATAACACAGTTGCTGTAAACGATGCAACTCTCAGTCTAACTGGCAGCCTTTGCCACAGGTAAAATGACAAACTAAGAGAAAAAAACAGTGCAGCCCTTTAAAAAAAAAAATTACATTTACAGGAACGAAACACATAAAGTTACAAAGTGCTTCACAGCTGAATGAAAAAACTATTTTTTCATCAAACTGAATGAAAAGACAATTGCAGAGTAGAAAATTAAAAACAGGAGTAGAATAAGACAAAACAGCAAATTCTTCAGTTCAGAGGGGATATAAGTGAGTCTTGATTTTTTTCTCGAGACATTCAGTTGAGTAATAACGTTGTACCCACCAAGTTAATTGATAAGATCTGGGAACACAGCGACATCACTAAAAAGAAGTCAGACAGGCCAAACAACATGAGTAGTCAGACGATCAGACAGGTTTTAAGCACACCTCCAGGTTAGCCAAAGTCATTTGAAGGAGAACACACGTTTACAGACTTCCTTTGACTTACTGTTCTTGTTGGCGATTACGGACATTTCAGGTGTGCTCGCGTTCAGCTTCCCCTCCTGATAAAGTGGTGTATATAATCTGCAGGCTTGTTTACAACCTGTCTGATTCTCTGACTGCTCTGGTCTGTTTCGTGGCCTCTCAGAATTGGTTGTAGCGATGTTGCCGTGTTCTCCAAACTTGGCAGTTTCTTCAGTGAGTACGATGTTTCCATAACAGATAGAACAGATGCCCAAAACTATGAAAACAAGACCCAGGTCGTGATTATCCTTTTAGTTGGTATAATTTATGCAGCAATTCAGAATGTACTCAGGGACTTCACCACATACAGTAGTGCCTGACTTTTACTTTGCGCTCCACTTGTAGCCAGTAGATAGTAAAACTGATTAAAAAGTATTATTACTATTTCAAATTTCTAGATTTTATCAAAGACGTTTTAACAAACTCGGTTACAGTATTCCTTTCTGCACGGCTCTCCATACTCTTAGTTAACTTATCTCCTAGGGCAACTATGCACACAGTGTACATTTGAAGAATCTGCCAGATATTTTTGTGTAGCTGCTAATACTGTCGATCCCTGCCCGTCTAAGAGCTTTGAACTATTCGAAGAACTAACTGGCTGGCTGGCCGATATAACCCTGCCCACACACTTTTCCACTCACCCAGTGAGTTTTATTTGAATGGAGGGTTTATCCCAGTAAAACCACTATGGCTGCTGTCACAGTGTCCTTGGAGCTGTTCCATTATTCACTGTCTATGGAAGAGCTCCAGGATTTTTGTCTCTGGATGACATCATCGCTACAGTCTGTCTCTCTGTCCTTCAGCTTAATGAACGATCAGTTCAGATTCATTAATCATACAATAACTGAGTTGTCCTTTATTAGAATGCTCTGATAGGGAGGAGTTTGCCTTTCATAGCATGAAATGAAATGAAATTGTAGGACTGTATCAAGACTGGTAGTCCACTTCACTTTGCAAAATTACACTTTACAAGTGTAGATAGTTCATATTGTACAGGTGTCGCTTAAATTCACTTTTTGAGACATCCTTATTTGTTCCTAAACAGATATTCTTCGCATCATATAGTCCCATATATCTCTCACACCCTCAATTTCTATCGGTGAATACGTCCACATTCACACAATTCCTCAGTGCAGTGATGAGGCTGCTATAAGACAGTAAATCACTGAAAGGCGGAGTGCAGCGTTGAAAGCTCAGTGACAAAAGATAAAACATGCAGCGGCAGGCGGACTCTCCACGCTGAGCTCGGCGCACCTCCGCCAGCTCTCCCTCTCCTCCGGAAAACACCCTCCACTCCATCGAGAGACACGGAGGGAGGAGACGATTTCATTCACACATTAATCACCTCAAACAAACATCTTTCTACCGAAGAATGTGGCCAGAAGGATACAGATTTATGTACAGTATATGAACTGGAAGAAAATGTATTGTATCCTTTAACCAAGACCTGGGACCTGAGTTAGGCCGGTGCCAAACTGTATTCAGTCAGGATAGGGTCCCATTCTGTTGCTGCAGGTTTTCGGGGTCTGTGTGTCAACATGCCTTAACCTAAGTGGATCCAAGTAGACTTATCTGAAATCATGTGAGCGCCTCAAGAGACAGACAGCGGGAACTATATGAAATGCAGGGAAAATGACGTGTGTTGCTACTCTATTTGACCGCCGCTGCACGTTAATAGGCTTTCTTCTGTGCAGACGTTTTGACTTGTGATAGTAGGAAAAGCACAGGTCTTACTCACAGCATAACAATGACAAGTGTCCTCATAAGCCATGACAGCGTGACAGTGAACCAGCATGCACAAAAGCAAGACCCTGAAACTGAAGAAGCAGCTAAACGGAATTCAGACATCGTACATTTTATTTTTCTACCTTTTGTTTTCCCACTGTGACGTGTGAAAAAGGCCTGCTGGTGGCTCATCGTGCCGTCGCCAGTGTTGGATCTGCTTGGCTCAGTTCGGGTTGAACTCCATTTTGGATCAGGTCTAATTATCCTCGAGTCTGTTTTGGACCTGTATTCTGAATGTCTTTGGGTCCCATTCAGATCTATGTTCTGAAAATGTATTTATCTGTTTCAGTGTGGTCCAAAATTTTGGACCCATGAAGACCTCTAGTCCAAATCATGTAAGATCTCAACAGTACTGTGGGTGAGACAGCTCAATGCCAACCCTAGCTGATACTGGACTTTCGAGGCTAAATGTATTTATTTGCTGCATTTGTTTCTAAATGGGACATACTGTATGTTTTTTTCAAAGATCTCTGTCTCCATTTCCTTGCATTTTGTCAATTTGCACAATGTTTACTTAAGTCGCAGTGCGTTGGACTCTCTCGGCCACCTTCTGATAGGGAGACGAGGGATGTTGGACCAGAAGAAGGAGAGTTTAGAAGATGGGCAGACATTGAAATGAGTCACACAGCAACAGCGAAATGGGTTTTGAAGCAGTTGTGAGGTAAAATGAGAGCCGCAGCGTGAGACCGCATCGCCTGGGTTTTCAATCAGACTCGCTTCCTATCTCACCTGTTCATGCATAATTGTGACACACACACACACACACACACACACACACACACACACACACACAACACACACAGGATGTCAGATTACGCAGCAAAGTCTACCTCTCTTTTTCTCTCTCTCTCTCTCTCTCTCGCACACACACACACACACACACACACACAAACGCACACAAATCACTTGCCAGGATCATTTCACACGTCCTCGGTGGGAAACCCCATCAACTTTCCCAGCAGGGAACAGAGCAATGAAACACATCCCAGACTGTCGTACCTACCTGGCTGCGGATACATTTACTCAGAGGGGTAGTAGGTTATCAGAGTCCAAAATGGTGGCCACACTCATGCACACCACACAGGGATGTAGCGTGCCGCGGGAGGCTAAGCACTCAGCTCTTCTAAGGTCTGAAACAATGAATGCCAAATGGCTCCCTCAGGTAATGCTCATTCTGATTGCCTCTGATGGCAGATACTGGATGGACACTTGGCTTTAATGTGCTGCAAAATAAATATGCTCTCAAAAAGCTTGTGCTTCTCGCATGTGATGTTAAGTTTACTTCGTTGTGTTTCCGCTTTCTTTTAAGTAGCCATATCAAATTCAGATAATGGTGCAATCCGTTCCCCAGAATGCCTTGGCAATATCCTGTAGAAGCCACAAATGAATATGTGGTGTTAATTGGAACCACTTTTCTGACGAAATGTTGTTTCCGAGCACAGTTTTTCTTGGAGGGACTACTTTGTCAGACGAAATGGAAACATATGTTCCCCTGATGTAGCATATAGTGGTTGTTTCCAGTCCAGAAAAGAGTGCGAAGTATGCCTTCTTATTCCAAACAGTGGATGTATTAACAGAGCTGGATACAGCATGACAATTGGTCTTGCTACCAATTTGTTCCAGTGGCCAGCCATGGCACTGCAACTAAACAATCCTCATTATATTGATAAAAAAGTCTGCTTTACATTTCTTTTCAAACGTATTTCCTATTGCAACCCTGTCTCCTAGAAATTACGTTTATATATTACTTTTGTAATTTGTTTTCCCAATTACGTTGTGCTGACAGAGTTGCAAGGATGAGGTGGATGGCGGCATGGGATGCGGGACTTTGACTTCAGAGACCAGGGTTCGCATCCTGAGTACCAGCTGTGGTTGAGTTTAGGCAATAGAAGCACGTTGGTTAAGGTTAAGAAAAGATCATGGTTTCTGTTAAATGTTGATTATTACCTTCTATTTTCTGATTCACGTCACTATTTCTGTATTTAAACTAAGATGATGATCTTTCCCTGACCTCAACCAAGTGCTGTGAGTGCCTAAACATAACCATCACAAAGCAATACGAGAGAGTGTGTTGAAACAAATGAAATGCGTTGTCAATGAACATTTTGCGAATATATTCAGTATGAACATTAATTAACAACATTTCCTCATTAAATTTATAGAAAACGTAATCCGTGCGTTTCCTTAAAAATGTATTTGCTGCTGCAAATGAGTTCTATATAAACTTAAATTTTAGGAAACAGATTTGGCTGTTGTGTCAGTCATGTGCATGTGCAGTAGGGAGCGGCACGGCGGGGAAAACAGGAAACATCTGGGTGGGCAACGTGAAAAAGCACTGCTGGCCCCTCCCTCATTACCACTGCTGAGGTGCCCTTGAGCAAGGCAATTACCCCCTAGCTGCTCCAGTGGAGCTGCTCAGTGCAGATCAGACTGTGGTTACAGCTTTCAGGTTTGAATGTGTGTGACTGTGTGAGTGTTGTGTTGTGAATCTATTCTGTGCACATGACATCTATTGCATGTCTGTCTGTCCTGGGAGAGGGATCCCTCCTCTATTGCTCTTCCTGAGGTTTCTTCCATTCTTTTCCCTGTTAAAATGGGGTTTTTTTGGGTAGTTTTTCCTTATTCGAATCGAGGGTCTAAGGACAGAGGGTGACAGATTGTAAAGCCCTTTGAAACAATTTGTGATTTGTGATATTTGGCTATATGAATAAATTCAACTGGGGGTGGAAAAAGCACTCCTTATTTGCTACCTAGTGCACTCAATTTACTTTCCTCCATTTTATTTGATTGTCACTTCTTTGTGTGAACCATATACATAACCTTAGAATATTCTCACACTGAAATATAAAAAAGTAGATGCACATTACGTTTTGCTCAAAATCCCACCAAGCAATGTTTCACCTTTCTTAGATGTGAAAAATTACACTTATTTGATGCCACGTCTGTTGATGGTGGTTCACAAGTGTCCGAAATCTCTATTTATCACTCACTACAGAACAAACTATTGAGTGTGTATTATACAGGGAATAGTGAACGAGTAACCGAGGGAGCGATTTCAGAGACAGTTTCCGTGATAAATCCATGTTCGACACATGACTCTTTTGGTGATCTCAAGGCTGCACTGCATTCTGGTCTACTGTGCCTGCCATCTCTGGAAAAAAACAGCAAAATGGCAGCCAGAAGCCCTCTCTCTTTGGTACTACTGGTACTGACACCAAAATCAATTGTTTATCGTTGGTGTTTTTCACTGAGGATTTTAGTGCTACCAAACGCCACAGTGGCTGCAGACATCCCATGAGGAAAAAAGAAATACACCAAACACCAAAGTGGACACAGAAATGCACAGTGCACGCCCACCATCTGATTTAACAACGTTTCAGGGGGACGTTTTCTTGTATTCTCGTCACGTTCTTTTGTCTTTTCTCTTCTTCACTGAGTGTATTCTCTCTCTCTTTGCTCTTGTTGGGCTCATTGTTTTGTTTTTTTATCCAACGTCTCTGCCCTCTTTCTGTCGCTCTGTTTTCTGGGTGAGTGTCAGTGTTTAGAAGTTCAACCCTCACTGCCTGACCAGCTGACCCGCTTTAATCTCGTCGTTATTCTCGCCTGCTCCCCTCACTCCCTGCCTGACCACCAGACACAAGTGTAATGGGGAACCAAGCATGCACACACACTCACAAATACAGGACCATAGTTTGAAAGACAACATTTTATGGAGAGGTATTTTAAATATTTACATACGTTAAGCAAGAATATAAGACAAGAATATTGGAAAGTATTAGTATTATACAGTTCAAGAACAACAAACGTAGTTGAAATTTTGTGGTGCAAATTAGCCAGCTTACAAGGGATGTGGCTACTAGCTACCTGAAGGTTCAGTTCAGGTCTCAAACTATATTGAGAGAAAAAGGTGTAACGCTGTAACGTTCTGCTAATAGTTGGGACTCAAACAAAGGGTAAGAACAAAAAAGAGATTTATTTGGGGCAAGGGGAAGTGGATGGGGACCAGGGATTGGGGTCCAGAGATGAAGGCGTGGTGATCTGGTGGAGGAGCGTGGCGAGGTGAGGAGGCGAGCAGGCGGGTGTAGGTAATGGTGTAGGTGGTGATGGCGCGGCAGGTCGGAATGAACGAGGAGCATGAACCAGTTACTACTGCTGTGGCTGAAACAACAACCTGGCGACGAGTGGATGAAAAGCCGGGAGTCGATATATAAGATTGATGGAGCAGAGCCGAGGGATTGGGTGAATGATCTCAGGTGAGGAAGTGGTGCTAGAGTCACGAACCAGTGAGTCAGTGCAGGAGGAGTGGCCACGCCTATGAACACACACACATACCCACACAGGTTTGCGGCACTATCTTCGTGGGGACCCGTCTTTGACATAATGCTTTCCCTAGCCCCTTACCCAAAACCTAACCATCACGACTAAATGCCTAACCCTTAGCCTAACCCAATTCTAACCCTAACCCTAAAACCAAGTCTTAACCCTCAAAAAGCCCTTTAAACTTGTGGGGTCCAGCATTTTGGCCCCACAAAGGAGGTGGGACCCCACAAGTATAGTGGAGCTCCTGGCTTTGTGACGAATAAAGTAAAACAAGACCAGAAACACAAGGCAGGGAGAATAATGTGGACGGAAGTCATAAGGAAAAACGGACAACCTGTTGCAGCTGCAACACACGCTGAATGGATGCTCCCAAAATCAAACAATTTAAGTGCAACCACGACCTTTCGACATTATATCTTTATCAGGCAACATTGAACATTGAACCCAGGTGTGAATCTGGTAAACGTGTAAACAGTTCCTGTCATTTGTAAATGTGCTGGAAGAACCCAAATGAGCTGTATTTTCATTTTAAAATGAAACTAATAGTTGGCACCCTGACTGACTTTAAATGTAGCAGTATAAATACTATGGGAATTTATAAATTCAGTGCGAGCATGTTGCTGAATTTGTCCCGCACCCTCTCCCCACTGGGGTTGGATGTGCAGACTATATCATTTAATTTACACAATTTCACAAGGTTCCTCTAGACGGTACTTTCTGCTGTAGAAATGAAGCGTGTAGCTGTGTCCCAATCCCATACTACATGCTGTATGACATACAAATACTACCCAGTATATACTGTATGCCAGTCCTCATATTATATTGTTTTTTTGCGCTGAGCATATAACATACTTTGTAAAGGAAATATAATGAAGACGTGTGCCAACAAACATCCATCTCGCAGATATACTGCCATTAAAGTTAACAAAAACAAAGCCAAATGTTTTTTCATTTAATACTTGCTCTTTGTTTTGCTTTACAAACATCTGAGATGTTGTATGAGTTGCCCAAAATTGATACATTTTCCGTGAGTGAGTAATTGTTCTTTGTCGCATTGCATTTTTGGACACCAGTGTCCATCAGAAATCCCACTCAAAGGAGGGATCCATCGTGTGTAAACCTCACAAAATCTTGTTAGAAGTAGTGTGTACTGTGGATGTGGAATACAGCGTAGTACATTTAGGCTTTGATTCATGGTTTTGCACATGGGGGTCCTTGGCAGGCACAAGCTGAGGATGGAGAAAGTTGCCACAGCGATAAAAACTGTGAATTAATTGCGAGTGTAGGTGTTCGGGTCATCACCTGAAATGGGCAGGAGCCACTTCAGCAGGGCGGCTGAGGACTGAGTGCGATCCAGTGTCCTCTCCTGAACTTCAGCTAATCAATTAACGTGATTTAATACACAGTCACTCCACACGGAAGCCAGCGTGGCTCAGTGTTCTCCTAATTTATACTGTATCGACCGCTTCACACACATGCAGAGAGGAAGGGAGGGAGGGACAGAGGAAGTGGAGGCAGGCGGATTGTGTTGAATGGCTGCGGGTAAATCTGGATCTCAGGGGAAAATTAAGCGATTGTTTTATTTTTACAGTTGAGCGTTGCTGAAGTTTAAAGGGCTGGAAAGACAGAGACAGAGAGCAAGCGAGGCAGGGAGAGAGAGTGACTCAGAGCGTCCTCTCCTGTGAGCCTTCGTCTAGCCTTTGGCATAGAAAGTGAGCCTGCATATTACTCAGTCTATCACAACACAGCAGGAGAATGGGAGGAGAATTAATACACTTGGCTTTCATGCCAGTGGGCTCTCTCTCTACGCCTTTCTTCTCTCTCCTACACTCCTGCTCTCTCTTTCTCTTCAAGCTCCACTGGACAAAAGCACTTTGTGTGCTAATAAAATTAACTCGTTTATAGCTTTGATTTTTTTTTTTTTTTTTTGCCTAGCCGATAACAACCAGGCTGAGCAAAAAAAGTTGAATAAAAAAAAAAAAAGAAAAAGAAAAGAAAGAGAACTCCTTGAATCTTGAGATTGTATTCAATTTTCTGTTCATTTCCAAACACACGCCTGGTGCCGGCGGCAGCTCGGTCTTCAGAGTGCTGCGGAGGCTCAGGGGCAAACACTTTTGTCTGTGTGCATTTCAATGACATAAACAGTATCTAGCTTGCCATACCCTCAGCAACCATCTCTCTGCCTCCCATAAATCTGAATGACATTAACATTTAAAAATCACAAGTCCTGGCTGCCTGTCTGCGGATGGGCCTCTCAGACAGACAGGCCTCCGTTTTATTTATCCACATGGAAGTCAGGGAAGACAGGCATCGCCACAGACAGGCGTAAATCTGTGCAGGTTAGAGCCGGTGAACTGCCTCGGCCGGCAGGTTAAGTGAATATCACCCTCTGCCTCCTGAAAGAGCTCACACTCCTATTTCCCGCTCGCATTAAATATGTGTTTCATTTCTACCTTATTTGGATGGAAAGTAATTTTACCCTCTTTTATAGAAGGTCATAAAATATAGCCTATAGTGTTTTTTTTTTTTTAACGCTCTGCATAACATTTACATTTTCTATTGTATAAATGTGATCGCCGCGACACAGGGCTGAATAAAACATTCATGGCAAAAGCCATTTCTTCTGTGACATTTGGTCCCCTATCTATCATCAGTTTTCTATATGCAGCCAGGAGAACAAACGCTGGTCAAATGTTTAAATGCGGCCTCTCCACATAAAATTCAAACCCTGCTTTCACATTAACACCCGCTGGCTAGTAGATGGAAATGCTTTTTTTTTGCGCAGATAAGAGAAAAGTCAAATGGAAATGACTCGCGGGGCTGTTGTGGCAGTGGGGAGCGTGCTGATGGGCCTGGGAAATTGAAGCATGTCAGTAAAATTAGAAAAACCCAGCTCTGCCTCAACTGGCAGAAACGTAAATGTGGCAGAGCCCCTCAGATGAGTCCATTATGGACAGTCCCACGCAGCCTTTTCTCATCAAAAATCCCATCAGTGTATTAAAAGGTATAGCCTTGGCTCTGACAAATTAATTCTTCTCTTTCTCTTTTTTCCCCCGACTGATTTGAATCAATGCTGAAGTCAGTGATGGGCGGCAATTCAATACTATCATTCATCTTCCCTCAGCTTGCCATATGTATTTATTTGTTTGTAATACAACAGTTTTTTTTTCTAAATCACTGATATTAACAAATGTACTGATAAGCTCTGGAAAAATAGGCAGAATTATTTGAAAATATCATATTTGTCATACTTGCATGGAGGATCTGGTACAGGATTGAAACATTACCGGGAAGTGACAATTTCTATGCCTCTGTTTACTGAACATTCTTGTATTTACAGTTCAGTAAGCTCCTGTACTGTATAACACACCAATATTCTTTTACTGTGTTATTATTTGTTTAAAGTTACTTTGTATATAGCAAGTCTTAAAACCCAAATTCTCTGTGGCCATTTTGAGAAAAAACTAATTTACATTGTTTCCCTGTTTTATTAGCAATATGCTGTAATATTCAGTAAAAAGGTTTTACAGGATTAAAAGAGTGCAGCCGAGTGGAGTGGAATGAGCACTGCATGTGTGAACTAAAAAACAGAGTCAATTTTCGTCTGACCTTAAGTGATAATCTATGATCAAGTGTCCTGATATAAGGAAACAATGGATAAGGAGCAGATGAACACAGCCGATGAGAAGACAGAGGATTGTTTTCTACATCAGGACAGCTTGGAGTCCAATATCACACTAACACTATGGTCACACAGCAAAGGAAAAAATCATTAAAATCATCATGCATTATTTAAAGTTTGTCTGTAGTCAGTTTAATCCACGATTCAATTGATTTATGGGATGAGTTATCTATGAATAGGTCCTGGAATCATTCCAATAGAGCAATGCAGATCAAAGATATACAGTTATCCGATTTTTTAGCACTTAAAGCTTTTAATTCATACCTTTATTTCTTTTGGATACCCTCCTCTTCCCCCATTCTTACTGGCAATACAGGCCATTTTGACTCTCCCCTTTTGACCACAGAGTCTACTTCTTTTCACTATTGGACTTCTTACCTCACAAAGACAGTCGCAGTTAATGCATTAAGAACCGTACCCGTGTAGGGCTCATAGTACTGAAAGCTAACTGAGAATAAAACTGAAAGACAATGAATAAAACTGAAGCTATAATTAAGATAATATCAAGTTTAATCAGTGAGAATTGAGAGCTGTACCATTATAAACGTCAAGGGCATGAATATTTGCTTGTGAGAAAGCTAATGTTTGCCCTACCATCATGTACAGAGTATGCATACCAAAGTTCAAAGCAGTTTTTGATTCATTCTGTGCATATGTGATGCACATGTGGAGCACAGTTGTGAATGTGCAGTAGATATGATGCGTCATTAACTATGATGGAGCTATTGGGAAACCTACATTTTTCAGAAGTGGACAATAACTCACAGCTGGCATGTTTACATCATTTGAGCTGTGATTGGTTGCCAGATGCAAATTTTTTTGTGCAGTTATCATTCACATTGAATTACCAACCAAATCTACTGTCAAATTCAACACCGCAAACCATCCAACACCTTAAGATCTCTGCTGGCAATGTATACCCTACAGATAGGACCTCACTTGGAGAGGAAAACTGGAGTGTCGAATGATATGTGAGAGCTACAGTGAACATGAAATTGTTGACAGAATGAACATTGAATAATGCATATGCACATTGACTGAATGAACACAAAATTCACAGTCTGCCATTTTAATAGGCCATTCCTTGTAACACAGCGAATGCTATTGTTGCTCTCTTTAGCCGTTATCGGACCAGACAGTTCTGGGGACTCCCTGAGAGGAACTGCCCCCTGGGGAGCTACCTCGAGAACTACATACCTTCAAAGGCTTTTTTTCTGTTTGCATTCACAACGCTGAAGTGACGGAAGCTGGCCGGCACTTCTGCGTGATATTTCGCTTTGACAAGTCAAAATCACATTGTATTTCCCCCGTCCCATACCCTGGGAAAGCTAAAAAAGTTCTAAGAACTATGATCGTTCCCAGTTCTTGAAGTGCAAACACAATAAAAAAGAGGTGGGGAGGGGGCGGGGTTGTCCTCCAACTGTTCTTAGAACTATGAAAAAGTTCCTTGTTCTGTGTCTGCGTCAGGACCGCGAAGAGTCATGATTTTGTTGGGCGGTAGCTGCGCTCATATTGAGGGAGTAGCAAGCTGATTGGCAGTAGCAGAGCGTAGTGGACAGGTTGGGGTGTATGGTTTGATCAAGTCCCACGAGGGAGTTGCAGAAGTCTATGCACGTGATGAGCCTGGATCAGATCCTGAGCCACCTCCTGGGTGAGGAAAGGATGAATCTGCAGGGGCGAGTTGTAACAGTGATGTTGACACCAAACTGTCTGAGACGTTATGTTTGATAGTAGTTTGGAGTAGACTATGGAACAAGACTACGAGTCTACAGCCATGCTAGCGACAGCTTGAGGCTGTAATGCTCATTGTAAACTGCTGTTAACTGTTGTATAAATCAACTAAATTACTAGACAAATTTTGACCTGATGATGACGCTAGATGAAAAGTCAGGGGTAACCAAAGTTCACAAAGACCATGAACGTCTGCACTAAATTGCATAGTGATCCACCGCACAGTATGTGGAGACATCTCACTTTTAACCACAAATGGGATGTGTCATGGGATAAATAAAGTCATTATGATTTATCCTTTGGGAAACATGACTTTCTGTACTAAAAATTGTGAAATTCCATTCCAAGTGGAAACCATGACCTGCTGGTGGCCCTAAATGAAAAGTCAGCGATTCATATTCGTGGGAACCACAAATATCTATAGCAAATTTCATGGCAGTCCTTCCAAAAGATGTCAAGACATTTCATCAAACCCAAAAATGTCAACCCCACCGTGGGTCGCTAAAGGAACAGTCCTGGAATAACCAAAGTCAGTAGGCTTCGTCGTCTGGGGACCATGAATTTCTGTGCAAAATTCCATGCCAATCCATTCGGTTGTTGTTGAGATATTCCAGTGTGACCCACCGATCGACAGACGGATAGTACCAGCCCTAGAAATCACGGATAAGGGTACGGCTATTTGCTGACTTTGTAAAATAGAAGTTGCACCTCATTTTGAACCTCTGTTATTAACAAACTGACAAATGGCAGGGCTGCACACTGTGAGAAAGAAACATTTTGAAAAGATAAAAAAATTATACTAGAGTAAGTTTGTTCATTTGAGCAAACATGGTACATTTCAACACTTGTGAGACATAATCAAGAGCAACTTTCTCCCAGACTTAATATATAATTTAGTGAACTGATAATCACTGAGTTAAACCCTGAAGAGTTGCAGGGTTTTCCCGGATTGGAAACTGTGCTGCCCCATTTCAGGTTGTGTGAAGGACTCCCACAGGTACTCATTAGTATTGTTTACTTGTGAACCCAAAGGGGCCATGATGTCTTCTAATCATGGGTTTTACAACACCTTCTACACTCTGGCACCGTTTTTCCACACATCTGTGGTCTTATGAAGAAAAATTCCAGGTCAACATTTGCACTGAATTCATGTACAGCATTTCAGTATGGGAACTTGTATGATCGTTGATGCTCAAATAAACACTAAGCTCAAGTCTGTGGTGCTCAGATGCCCCAGCTATTTCAATATGAATATAAAGATGCATCTATTGTATCAGGATTTCACTGTTAATGTCTATCATGAATGAGACAATCAGTTCGTTTCAGCATGCGTGCTGGTTTACAAATGAGGCAGTGTATGCTGACTTCAAGGTGCAGTGACCAAAATATTGAATACTGCATAAGATTTCATGGGATGAAATCAATAACCTACTTATCATGCCATGGCATGAAGCCCGAGGGCCTGAAGTAAACCTACCACAGTAATACTTTCTTCAGAGCCAACAGAAGACGCACAAAGCCGGTAGACGCTGAGAGAAAACCGTCACTTTAGGAGCCCGGTGGTTGTTTGTGTTCTCACCCAGAGGAAAGGAAAATTCTAAATAAGATCTCTTCTTTGTCCAGCCTTTTTCTCCTAGACATAACTGAGCTCAATTTAACATCAGTATGAGATTCTGACCATTTTCTCATACTTCTTCAATTCGGCTCCTGAGAAATACCCTCCCTCTGGTCTCAGCCTGATCCTAATTTAAGATGCTTAAAATGCTCCTTTTCTCTCTCTCGCTGCATTGGCCTTGGAAACAATCAGTTTGTCAAAAACCGCCCACCAGACGTAGAAATACCAAGCAGGAAGTTAATAAAAGCACGAGGAGCGGGACATTTGAATTTAACAACTAAGTCATTTTGAATATATATATATATCAACATGAATGTTTTTAGTTCAATATGATGAGTGATGCAAATTAGTTATCATACATTTTTGCCGTTTTTCAGCAGACTAGGTTACCCTAAAACATTGGTTTTGTCACTCACAAGTAACGTTAGCTTAGCTAGTTAAGCTAGCTTAACATCATCTTAGCTAATGTTAACTTAGTAAATAAATATTATGGTGCTTGAGGTTAGGTTTCTTCGTTTGCACTCCGGGTAACGTTACTTTAACTGTGAAATATCTTCTTTATTTTTTGCACTTCATTAAAACACTGTAGTTAAGTTATTTGGTTAACGTTAGCTTTAAAAAAAAAAAAAAGGCAACGTTCAAGCACTGCTGCTGATTAAAAACTGCATTTAAGTCTCAGTATTTTTTATTTTGTTTGGAAACACGTTGATTTGGCCATCTTTTCTCTCAGCAGTGCTGGTATTCAACATGATGTGTTGTATAATGCTCAAAAAGAGTGCTGTATTGATATGTAGCACAAAAGTGGACAAAGATCTTTGTTTTCCAGACTTCTATGCGTCAGGACAAGTGATGAGTGTCCGTAATCAAAGTAAACATCCGGGTCATTACATTACTCATCAGCTGTCCGATGATGAGGATATATACAGGCAGCGTCGCCTGTTTATATACACAATTCCACATGTGTACGGATGACGTTAAAATTTGCCTGTTTAAAGCATGTTGCACTCCTATGTATACTGCTACTTTATGGGCTGAGTTTAAAAAGGCAAGTGTGCAGAAGCTCAAGGTTGCTTATAATGACTGTATGAGGATACTTATCAGTAAACCCAGGTGCTCTAGTGCAAGTGACCTGTTTTGTAATGCAGGGGTCGGTACCTTTCAGGCGTTGTTGAGGAGGCTCATCTACAAATTCATCTGTCGCCTGAATGGCTCTCAGAACAGCGTTGTTGTGGGGCAAGTTAATCCGTGGTTTAGCGCCATACCATACCAGTCATCACCATGGAATTACTGGTATAAGTGTCTTTTATAGAAATGCTGTATTGTAGTTCTTTTTTTGTTTTTATCTATTTGTATATGTTTTCCTTTCTCTTTTGGTAATGTTTGTTGCATGTTATGTCTGTGTCTTCTGAATGGACCATGAGTCTGAAATAAAAGTTGATGATATCATGGAGAAGAGTGTTTGCTGCAGGTCAGAGACAAAAGAATAAGGCTCTTTTAGACGGTGGAGTGCTGGGTACCGGTGCTGTGGTCAATGCAGATAGAAAATATTCTGGCACACTTTGCAAAATATCATAGAAAACCATCAAAGGAAAGAGGCTTTGCATTTCTTAATGCAGACATATTAGAGTGTCAATTGAATTGAACTGTAGGCTGTGCACTGGGCAGCAGTATTATGTAAGGGAAAATAATAGCTAATGTAATTTGAAAAAGTGCTTCCAGTCTGATGTCAGATTATTCTCTGTGGGGTCTGTAGGGTAAGTCGTGGAAATGATACTGTCACAGTTATTGAGATCTGGCTCTTTTTCATCAGGTGGAGTTCAGCATATTTCCCCGCTCTTTGGGCATATACTGTGCACACAGTGAAGGGTCAAACAATCAGGAGAGTCCTCACATGTTCGTGTGTTAATTTTAATACTCTTTCGAAAACAATTTCTCTTTTTTAATATACCAGATAATACTGTCATGAAAACATAAAAGCCTCACCCCTGTGCACCGAGGTTTGTCTGCACCTCCTCTACAACGGACAGTGAGCTGTTCATTTTTGCCATTTCACTGCTGAACCAGCAGTAAGTGTGTTACGTGCAGCCAGTAAGTTTAATGGTGGGAAACTGTTAGTGTGATCCTTTTTTAGGTATTGACTTTCACTGTAACACTTCCCATGGTTTTGTTTTATATGTTAAATATTGTTTATATTTTTTTATACTGGCGTTAAACATTGATCTGATATGAGGTGAGTAACAAGTTGTTGTTTTCTGTACTCTTGATGTTTCAGATCAGCAAGGAGTCCATGCATTTACAATATCCACTCTACCTATGCCGTCTACATTTTTCCTGAGCTTGACTGGTTCTGGCTACGCATACTCACTCTACTGAATGGTAGGCAGTGGTGGAGGAAGTACTTAATCTCAGTACTTAAGCAAAAGAACAAATAGCTAGAGATATATTTACTTTAGTAAAAGTAGTAGTACCACAATGACAACCCTACTTAAGTAAAAAGTAAAAAGTATCTGATTTTAAATGTACTTTAACTATTAAAAGTTTTTTTGGCTATGACTGCTATATGTCAAGACACATTTTGCAAGCTTGCAGCATAAATAACAAGCAGCGGGGACATAACTATCATAGTACTACTGGCTAACGTTAATGCTAGGAGAGAGGGAAGGAGGGTTCTTGAAGGCCAGCAGTTTATTTTTTCGGGGCAGCCATAGTTACATACGGCCATGGGTGGCTTATTGCTTCAGGCTCAGACTCCATCTTCTGCTAAGGTCACAGGCACCGCACCCCCAGAGACCTGACCACACCAGACTATGCCACCGTTGGAAAAGCGAAAGGATCGAAGGATCATTCATACCTGATTGGAGCCTTATAGGGCTCTGATTGGGTGAAAGACTAGCGTTCTAGAATCTTTGGTAGCGTAGCAACGCAGCAGATAATAATTGCAGAATTATTGCCCCGCTGAAAGACAAAGTTTCTCTTGCAGTGGCATCCTTGATGTTGCTCCAGTCTTCTTCCCCTTTAACAATGTGTGATATTGAACCAAAAAAATCCCGCTGAACCGAAAGTGCATCCACATCATGATGTGTCAGCCACCATACTTGACAGAACATAGTTTTCTTTAAGAAGTAGTATGTTTGCAACACACACTGCTTTGAAGTTTGACTTATGATTTCAAAACCTTGTCCAACATCTTGGTTGTCACTGACTTCCTCTCTGGAAAACTTCAGGCCACTTTTGACGTAGTTCTTCATAGGTGATGGTAATCCCTATTAATAGATATCGCCATAAATGCAGAATCTGTAGGCAAGGGACCAAGAGTTTGGCATCGGAAGCGTTCTGGTTTCCGTTTGTAGTCCAAGTAGTATTGACCAATCAACTGAGTGGGCTTTGGTTGCATGCCGGTAAACAGTCGGTGTGGAGAGCAAAAGAGGCAGAACCCATTGGCCGAAATGCAGAGGCTTTCATTTGACGACGATGTAGCTTTTTTAAAAATGATCAACATCCATATGCAGACATCAGAGATTGGCCGAAATGTGTCTTTCTCGCGTATGAAGTCGCTAATCGGACTGCAGAGGAAGTCTTGGTCCGGATATCCACTGGCTACACCGGAAACCCGAAACATTGGCCGTTATGGTACCTGTGTAGCCACACTCCCATAGGCCATTTTTTGAAGAGCTCTTGATGCGTTTGACTGATGCACCGTCACTCTCAGCAGCTGAAGTCTGTAGCACTTTCATAGTGTTTTGTCTCTTCTTCCTTCATTAGTCTCCTGTGAATATAACAGTGCTTACATGGATGTCCAAAGACTTGGATTTTACTTTTTACCATTATATTTACAAGTGCATCTGTATTTCTTCTTTATGTCTAACAGGCCATTTGTGAATGTGCTGACTTCTCTTTTAACTGTCTTGCCTCCAGGCTCTTGCAGCACTGTGTCTTTTAAACTTGCATTGTAGTCTTTGTTCATGGGCCCTCTGTTGCATTGGACCCAACAGAACACGGACACCGAGGCCAGCGGTTCCATGGAGCAGTGTCTGATGGGCCTGACCCAGAGGACACCGGTGTCCTGAGGGGAAAGAAATGGAGGTCTTCGGTGGAATGGGGAGCATTGTGCTCGCTTTCTTTGGACTCTTGATTTATTTGGACTGATGTGCTACTCATCAGACCTCAAATTTTCCTCGCTCTGAATGGACAGGGGATGTCGTCAAAGGGACAATTCCTGAAAAACAAGCTGCTGGTGTGAGTGAGTTTGAAAATCATTCATATATCTAGAAGTATTTGTCTGTAGGTTGTTTTTTTCCACTGCACACAGTGTAAAGCTTTGAATCAGCAGGGAAAGGTTATATCCCAAAGTCCTATTTGATAATTTAGTGTAAGATTTCTATCCTACGCATTTGTTTGGCTGGAGCACCCAGTACATTGGACATTTTCAAATTTTAACTATTTTTATGAAGGTTAGAGTGTTGTTTTTGTTGCTACTGTTTCAGAGAGGTGATTCCAATATTTTGTCCAACCAATTTATATTAGAGGGTTGACCAAATATTAACACCTCTCGGCATAACTCTGTTCATGAAATTATGTTAATCTGATTATTTAGTTTTTGGGGTGTATCATTTTCCAGATTGTAAATCATTTCTAATAAAGATTACCTTCCCTTCACGTTTCACTTATATACACATTTTCTCATGTGTTCCTTAAATTCATTTTATTATTCCTTAAATAAATTCCCACCAAGCCATTTATCAGACATACATACGACATACTTGATACCAAAGTTAGACAATATTGAGATCTAGCCCTTTTCTCTTATTTGCCTATTTATTGCTCCATAATGTTAAGCACGGCAAAGAAGCTGCTGCTTTTCTTGTGTTTCTAAAACTGGACTTAGATTGATTTATTCTTTTGATCCTTATTTCTCCTATGGGGCCGGTTTAGGAGAAACGGGTCAGAATGCAGTAATCTCTAAATAAGAAGCCGATTCATTTCTGTTGAGACACAGAAAACACTATTGTGAGCAGCAACATTTTCCTGTGTCTCCGGATGATAAAAGTAATCAGGGGCATGGATGCTGAAGGACTTGCTTGGGTTTTTAAAAAAAATCTAATTTGAGAGGAACCACTTTCTAATAAGGTTGTGTTTTATAAAGGGTTTATAAGTTGTAGCAAAGGGCTTTTTTCACACCCAGGAAACTCATACATTTATATTAATATCTAATAATCTATAAGGATTCTTAAATTACTTATTAACCCCTAATAAAACCATTCATTATGAAGTATAAACCCTTGACAACTTAGTTGTGCCTAATAATTTTGTCTGTATAAACATGTTTTCCTAGGCAACTGTAGGTTACCGCCAAAACGTTATTTATTTACAGTTAATAAAGAGGTTTTTCATGACTAATAACCAGTTATTGGCTAGAGCTTGGTGCTATTAATTTAGAAGAATGAAAATATGTGACAGCTCGATTGCATGTAATCATTTTGCCTTTATATACTGTATTTCCAGACATATCGGGTTCACTAACAATGTATCTAAGCTTTAATAAAGCCATATAACTTATTTGTTGTTAATTACATCCTATTAACTCTTTATACTGGCTGCATTATTGGTGCTAATAATTTATTGATGGTGAAAATATGTGACAACTCAAGAGTACATAATCATTTCGGCTCTTTTGACTAACATGTAAGCTATTATTCGCTTAAGTTCACCATTTTTGCCCCAAGCCGCTGCCAGGCGTATCTTCGGGAGGTTGTAATTTCCGACAGCAAGTGAATGCAGCACGGGGGTTGAGCGGGACTGCGCGAGCGCCTTCCCTCCTCCCCCCCCTCTCGCGCCTCACCGCGCGCGTGCCCGCCGGCGAAGGCGCGCGCACGGGAGGTGGCGGGGGGTTGTGCTCGCTCCTGCTCTCTCTGCTCTCTGACCCCAGTGGCAGCTCCGACTCACTGCACTCCGGCTCCCCCTCCGTCACACCGAGGCTGCTCGCTCCCTCTCTCCCTCTCTCTCTCTCTCTCTCTCTCTCTCTCTCCCTGTTGTCTGTCAGTGGCTCTCGCCCTCCTCTCCGGCTCTCTCTCCCTCGCTCTGTTGTCTGGTTTCTTTCCACAGGAGCCAGCCGAGATCCCGCCGGGTCGAAGGTTCTGCCCTACCCGCCCAGACTGCCGCAACCCCCGGACGGCCGCGTACGAACCTGCCCGCTCCCCCTGTTGCTGCCGCATGGACCCGCGTCTCTCCGCCGCCGCCGCCGCCGCCGCGTAGAGGGCGACCCCGACCCGACACTCTTTCTCCGGCCAGATAAAAAAAAAACGCACAATAAAAACCCCACACGACGAAGGTAGAGCAACCTTTCCGCTTTGCTTTGAGTACCGAGGAGGGAGGGTAGAGAGGGGAGACGGGGAGGGAAGGGGGGGGAAAAAAAAGAAGAAATTCCTGACACAAAGCCGTCGGTTGAAAGGTGGCTTGTCATTTACGAGGACGAGCAAGAGGTTAGCGCGGCGGTGCTGTGACACTGGCCACCTTTTGGGTGTTTTTGTGTTTATTCCAGGAGCAGAGTTCAGCATCGCACGGACCTTCTTTTCTTTCTGTGCACATTTCTGCAAGCGGCAGTGTTTCCCAGCAAGCGGCGCAGAGCACACACCGTGTATATTATGCACGGTATCAGGAAAAGGTCAATTCGTGCGCCTTCACCCCCTCTCGGCTCACCGGAGTGCTTTCTGCTCGCGGAGTTAGCTACATGGCGTGCGCCCGGGCTCTGTACGTGTATTCACCGACCGGACCGGCAACGCGCGTGTGCGCCGCCGTTACCGAAAAGCAGTCCAGCGCGGAGCCACAGCCTGCGTAATAAAGACCCACAGCCAGGGCAGGTTTTAGCAGGCTAAGCTACAGAGCTAGTTGCTGCTACTGTAGCCACAAGGTAGAGACAGGCAGGCGAGCGAGGCGAGTTTCGGCAGCCCGGCGCGCGCACGCGCGCACGCACGCGGCGGGGAGCCCGCGGAGCACGCTGCACGCGAACCCGTCCTCGGTTCTTCGGCCTACATTTGCACGCAAAAAAAAAAACCCCAGCAAGAGAGAGCACATTGGAGAAGTGGTTGCTGAGGTGAAAGTGTGTGCAAGGCGCCTGACAGGGCAGCTTTTAATTTTAGTAGAGTACTTTTTTTTTTCTTTTTTTTTTTTGCAGGCCCAGGAGGATCTGCAAACTTGTTTCTGGTGCAGCAATGGTTCATTGTAGTTGGAATAAGGGCATTTTAACTTTGCAATGTAAAAATAAGAAAAAGACTTGGAGTGTGTATTGGAGCTGCTTCAACTCTTTTATTTTTTTTAATTTTTGTATTTGCAGGAATTGAGTTTACCTGCCTTTTTTGTAGTTTTTTTTTTTTTTTTTTCTAGGCTTTTTTTAATCTTTCTGACTTAAATTCATTGCACATATCCGAGGCAGCAGCATCTAGCTGACCCAGAAAACATTAATCAATGCTTTTTTTGTGCTTTTTACTCACCACTGCATCACTGGATTTAACCATCAAGTGAACTCTGGAGCTGCTGATTTACCCTCCAAAAAAAAAAAAAAAAAAGATGACACACTTGTTAAATTGAGGGCAATTTTTTTTTCCCCCCTCCTCCTCCTCCTCCTCCTCCTTCCTCTTGTGCTCCTGGCTGCATCAGGAGGTCTGGTATAAAAAAGCCTGTCAAGCGCACAGTGGCCACTTTTACTATCAGTTAGGGAGGTCAGACAGGAGGGAAGCTCAGGGTGCAAGGAGACACACACACACACACACACTCACACAGACACACAGACAGCGACGCCCGGTGAGTGAGCTCTCAAGATGCAAGAAAACACACTTGCGCAGCATTTTAGCCGCTTTTCCTTCCAGAATTTAAGGAGTGGAAAGCGTTTTGTTTTTTTTTAACCTGATGTTGTCTTTTATTGTACAGTTACGCAAAGATCGCAGACCAGTTCAGGTGGCAGCGTAGTTGTTACTGGTTAATTTCAGAATTAGAGCACCAGGCCTGGAATAATAAAAGCAGAACTTTGCCTTATCGTTGTGCGACTCGGACCTGTTGTGTGCATGCATTGTGAGGAATTTCTCCTTTTGTTCAAGGTGTTGCAACCTTTGGCTCACAACCTGCAGCTTTTTTTTTAAATTTCTTTTTCTTTTGCGGCTTGGTTTTATTTCAACAGGCTAATGCCGCAGAGGCCATGCCTGCAGTCATTTTTTACGTTTGGATATATCAGTTTGCATTAAAAACCAACTGGGCTATGAGCAGCAGTTTAAAAACCTGCCTTCCAGATTGTAAACTGCCGCCTTAACAGTCCAGCGTTTAGTTGTTGAAAGAGTGTTTTATTCTCAAAGCGACATGCCATATTGTTTGAAAAGGTAGAGTACATCTGCTAATTATGCTGAAGGTGCCTCACTGCTTTTTTTCTACTTAGGCTTTGATGGGGAGCGGTTTGGCGAGCTTTTCCAGCAGTCGTTCTTCCAAAATCACATTGTGACACCAAAAAAAACGTTCTGTTTCTCTTTTGTGCTCTCTGAAACCAAAGAACTAAACGGTAATTGCAGCATTCAGAGTGTATGAGCATTGTGATTTATGAATGATTGGGGGGGGGCTCCTCTCCTCTCCTCTCCTCTCCTCTCCTCTCCTCTCCTCTCCTCTCCTCACTTGATGTGTGCTCTCTTTGCGTCTTTCCGCTGCTTCAACCCGGACTCCTTTTAGCTCTTCAAGCCACCTGTTTTTGAACAGTAAAAATCTGTATAAATTAATTCACGGATTGTTTTTACTTTCTTCTTACGTTAAAGACCTTCCTACCAGGGTGTTCAGAAGCGGGCGCATGCCTTGTGGTCCCCGCTTGACAGCCGCTGACGTGCGTCTCTCTGTCGTTGCAGGCTGCAGTGTGTCTCGGTCGAGTCGGTCGGCTGGGTCGCCCGCTGCTGCTGCTGCTGCTGCTGCTGCTGCTGCTGCTGCTGGGAGACTTCCTGGGCTTCTTGAGCGGCGCTGAAGGATGACCGCCGCACGGCTCGCTGCAGAATCCCGGTGAACGAACGGCGTCTCATGTCCAAACGGCGGAAGGATGGCTCATGGCAAAGTGACCATCACGGTGGACGAGTACAGCTCCAACCCCACGCAGGCCTTCACGCACTACAACATCAACCAGAGCCGCTTCCAACCTCCACATGTCCACATGTAAGTGCACGCAGTCACACACACACACACACACACACTGTGGATCACCTGACATTAGCTAGTAAACTAAAATCAGCATTAAGAGTATTTTTTTTCCCTTCCTGTGTACTTCTCATTAAAAGTGTCGTGCTGCCTGTTCTCAATCTTGAACCAAATACATAAGGAGAAATTTAAAACATGTAACTTTTAAACATAGGCTCATCCAGCTCTTTCTGTTTTTTGGTTTTTTTTGGCTCGATTCGATTTATTTCACGACCGTTTTAGTTCACCTTTTTTAATGTTTTCAGGCTGGTTTTGTATGACGCTTTAAACAAATTTCAGAAGAATCAATAATCCAGGCTGTGTAGAGGGGGGGGCGGGGTTGAGACATCCTGAGGTGCAACAGGAAGCCAATCAAGAGCCCGTTTGATGTAGAGTCTGTG
This sequence comes from Coreoperca whiteheadi, assembly GCA_011952105.1. Taxonomy (NCBI): domain Eukaryota; kingdom Metazoa; phylum Chordata; class Actinopteri; order Centrarchiformes; family Sinipercidae; genus Coreoperca; species Coreoperca whiteheadi. Next base: position 4,735,158 of record CM022485.1, read on the forward strand.
TTTACACTTTGATTTAATTGGCTGGAGCTCAGAGGGTGTACGGTGGCGGGCGAGGGCAAACTTTGAGAACAGGCAGAGACCCCAAACTGCACCGTGTGAACGTGTGAGTGAGTGTGGCAGGTGACCCGCATTGTTTGAAACACCGGAGTCAAATTTGAACAAAAAAACCCAAAAAACATGCAGCGTTTGCACAAACACAATCACGCACTGAAAACCAAATGCCGCCCGTGGTTCACACAGATTTGAGTAAAAGCTTTTCTGACTCAGGAGAGGGGGTCCCCCCCCCCCCGCCCCCTCCCTGACGTGCATCGCTGGACGGCTCGCCGCTGTTCCCTGTGGTCGCTCTGTGAGACTGTTATCGTTTGTGCCATGTTGTCATTGCGGTGCATGAACACTTTGTCCGCATTAGGGCGCTCTCTTTTATTTATTTACCAGACCGGTTACTTAGCGTCGCTCTTGTCTGATGTGGTTATGCTCTGCCTCACGTTAGTGGGTCATGAGCGCTGTGACCCGTCAGCCCTCGCCACGCACCCCCTCGTCAGAGCGCTGGGTTTCATCTGTGGACGGATATTAACACAGAGCTGTGTGTGTGTGTGTGTGTGTCTTCTCCCAATTACAGCAGTTTTGGGCTTTTCTAAGAGGTGTGTGAGTGTTTCTTGGTTGTGGTTACATGCACAGTGTGCTTGAGACATTTTATATTCAGGGGGTGTTGTGTAAAAAGGTAATCCGCAACAGGGACAGGAAGTGATTGAAGAAGAGCACCAGAGTGCCGCCTGCCTGTTTTTTTTTCAATGTCATTATAGTGGATTTGTTTGCCGCTTTATTTTGTTTTGCTCTTTGATTGAACTCTATTCTTTATTGGGGGTAATTTTGGTTTTACTGGGCTGTTTTTAGATGCACGATTATACTTTTGTGAGAAAGGCCGACACGCATTCCTACCGCCTTTCCAGTTTCAGGCATAATATGTATTTCAGGTCAACACGCAGGGAGAGGTGAAATATCCTTGCCAGCATGTCGTGCTTTTACACTTCCAAACAACTTGAAGTTAATTTAAGTTTGAGAAAGTCCCACGCGACGAGTTGATGAGAGAAATTAGAGCCATGCGCTAACAAGTGCCATTGTGGTCTTTGTTAAAGGCAGATTTGAAAGTTTTGTAAATGCGACGCTGCGATCCTCAAGTTCTGACACATGATTATATTGTTGAGGGTGAAAACGCAATAAAGCTCGAAGCTTATTTCCATTGTTCGAAAGGGAAAATGGAGCTGTAATTCCACAGCTTGTCAAGTCAGGTTAAAAAAAGAAAAGATTCAAAATGGATTTATGACTGACTGTTAAACAACCACTCCTTTACCATGAGAATAATATAGCTGAAGCACTGTTCCAAAAAACAGCAGCAGTTTATAAAAATATATTTTTACCCATGAACCCCTAAATCCAAAAGGAACAACAGCAGTTGAACCACTGCATCTCTTAGTTAAAGTGGGCAGAATCGCAGAATCAGGAGTCCTCCTGTTTAATTGACATTAATGGAATCCGATGACCTAATTAATCAGATTGGAGACACTGTAAGCTCTTTTCGCTTTGTCACTCCTTCGTCCTGAGCGGAAGGTCGGGTGGCACGTGTGCTCAGATCACCGCGTTGCGTCGCAGGTGGAAGGGAAGCGGCGTCTGCATCGAGCTGAGCCAATGGCCGGGTTGACGCTCTGAACGGGAGCTTATTTTATATGACGAGCGGGTGAAATAAGCATCATGAAGGAGACATTTTTAGATAAACGTCAGATCAGTTGGAGCTAGAGGACGGTTTGGGCAGCGGTTGTTGTTTTTTTTTTTTGTTTTTTTTAAGATCCCGTTCAGACTGAAGAGCTGAAAAGCAAAAGTAAACCAGCCGCACTCCCTCGCTTTGGGGAGCAGCAACATCTGGCAAATGAGTTGGGGTATTTTTTTTTTTTTTTTTTCTAATTCTGTTTACCTCAAACATTCAGATTCCCACAATTCTGTCTGCACAATCATGTTCATGTAAACAGGATTATTTTGGAGAGATGATCAAATTGTGGAATCGTGGAAACCGCTAAATGTGCGTCTTACCTTCCTCCCGGTGTTGGCAGCGTTAACGTTGCTGTCTCGCTGTGTTGTCTTGGGATTCCTTTGCGGCCAGCGCAACGAGCGCCGGTGAACGTGGGAACGGAGGCGCGGTCACCGAGCAGTTTGTGTTACATCAGTCCATTCTGATGGCTGACAAAGACGGCAATAAATCAGGCCAAGTGCATCAATATGAATCAAGGTTAACGCGTGCCAGACAGCACAGGATGCACCAGAACAGTTTGATGAGGCTCACTCAATTGTTCTTGTTTTGACAAGGAATATAATAGATAGTACAAACAATATTCTCAGGCTTTAAAACATGACAATGACCTCTGCGAGGTTCCGTTTTTACCGAAATGTCACTGCTTATGTTTGGATGTGTTGTTATTTTATGGCTCTGTGATTGACGTCGACAGGTCACGTTTTCAGATCCCTCGAAAGTCTTTGCGCGGCTCGTCTCGGCCTGTTATGCTGCAGTATTTCACCAGTTTACCGTAAGCGAAGGTCAGTTGGAGAAGCAGCAGAGCACCCTTACATAACACCTCTCTGTAGGGGAAAAAATGGAAACAAGCAAGGGGGGGGAATGGATCCGCCTGATGTTTATGGGGAAACGCTTAATTTTCTGAAAGTGGCTCATCGTTTGTCATGCGGAGACAGCTTTTAGTTTTATTCCACGTGACGGAAAACAAGAACAAAATGTAGATGTTTGCCTAGTAACAAAAACAACAAAAACCGGTAATAGGTGTGTTTAGTTAAAAGGGTGTATTAAGAGTCAGACAGCAGGAGTGACAAACAGCAATGAAAAGTGAAACCGTGACAGTCTTAAGGTGCCGGAATTCAGTTAAAACCCCCTGAACCTTGGAGCAAATAACCACAGTGCTCATCTAAATAATCAGCATGATACATTATTTGCCCACATTTGTACAGTGCTGCTGGCTTTTTCCCCGTTTCACTGTGGTGGTTTTAGGAGGCGAAGCCCCTCGTAGGAAGGGGATGTGTTGAAGCCATGGGGGCCCCTCAGCAGATATGTGTTTGGATAAATACATTAGGCTGTTTCCTGGCTTCCACAGAGCCTGCAGTGTTTTACCCTGCCATTCTTAAACTCAGACTGGGAACCCCGGGATCTCACACACACACACACACACACACACACACGCACACACACTCACACTCCTATAAGCCCATCCCCCCGCTATGTTTAAGTGCTTATAGAATACGACCTCTGTTCTGGGAAAGTAAAGGCTTGTTTAGATTTGAGAGATAATGATCCGACTTGCTTGGGGGTTCTCTTACTGCATCCACAGTATTTGGACATAAATAAAGTTGTGTTGCTTCTCTGAAAGCAGAGGGAGAGAGAGAGAGAGAGAAAAATCTCGAGTGAAGGGGGGGGGGTCGCCTGCCTTTTGAAATACAATCCCTGCTCTAATGTCGTCTCTCCCCCGCCCCCCCAGACAGAATATTTAGATTTCTGTGATGGAGTACAGCAGCGCCTTTAGAGTGGTGTGGAAGGGTATCGCTCTCTGAACCACATATGAAAACATGCATGTACGCGCACGCACACACACACACACACACACACACACACACACACACACGCACAGTGGCAGTTACAGGCTATTGCTCAGGAACGTGACCCTGAAGTCAAAGTGGGCTTTCTTCGGAGCATGGGACGTCCCTCTCTGTCTGTAAGTGAGCGACAGACTCAGTCCAGCCCTGTTTGTGTCTGGTTTATTTTTCTGCGCCGTCTGTTTTTTTTTTTTTTTTTCCTTCCTTTCTTTCTTTCTTTCTTTCTTTCTTTCTTTCTTTCTTTCCTCGGCCCCCTCATCGTCGTCTTGTGAAACGAAATGCTCAGCAACTTGGAACATATGCTTTGAGTTGGGACACTAATGGCTTCAAATCCAATTTGAGCAGGATCTGGGCCAGACTGCGGGAAGTCCAGACACACAGATGCAGAAAAACTGACAGAGAGTAGAAACTAAAGGGACTGTAGACTCGAGATCGGCGGGTGTTTAAAAAAAAAAAAAAAGAAGAAGATTTTTGTGAGCCCTTAAATAGCCTGAAAAGGTCTTGAATTTAAGGAGTGAAGAATCTTAAAATGTCTTAAATCCTGTTATTATACTCCAGAAAGAGGTTAGCGGCAAATCATATCTACAATATTTTGAAACACACAGTTGAACTTAATTGCTCCTAACATTTAATTTCCTGGTGCTGTATTGCTATGTTTTCAAAGAATTTCCCCTTAGAATTAAATCCCAGTAGGGCTGCAGCTAATGATTATTTAGTTTTTTTAAAATGATCGTTTAAAAAGGTCAGAATATTGTAAAAACAATAAATAAAAAGTGGCCGTCATAATTTCTCACAGTACAAGGTGGCGCATTCAAATTGTCTGTTTTGTGCTGCCAGACAGTCCAAACTGAAATATATTCAATTTACGATGATAAAAAAACAGAAAAGCAGCAAACTCTCACATTTGAGAAGCTGGAAGGAGCAAAAGTTACGCATTTTATTTTTGATAAATGATAATTATTAAAATGGTCTGCAATTTTTTAATTTTTTTTTATTTTTTTCCAGCACAAATCTTTGTAAAGATCATTGTTATTAAATTTAGCATTTTAGCCATTCTGCTAATACTGTCCAAACCGTGTAGGAGAACTTGGACGTACCATAGTAGTTTCTTAATCAGAATAAAATGGCTCCATGAAGCAGTGGAGGGAGAAAAGTGATCCAAGCCCTTTAAAAAACATGGAGTTAATCAAGATCCTGATTGCAGATGTGTTGGCATTTCTCACTCGATGACTTAACTGCATCACGCCATTAACGCCTTTCGAGTGTTAATTTATTTAAGTCCCACCGGATGTGCGCACCACGCGAGCCAACAAAACCGAGTCAGCGGAGAAAGCCGACTTCCCCGGTGACGGCCTGGTCCGCCAGGGTGTTGTCCAGTCCTCGCTTCCTCCAGCTTTTCTGAATTTCATTTCCATGTCCATTAGCTAATACAATACCTTAGTTTAGGTACCAAACAAAATTTGTTACCACTCCTTACTTTGAGGAATATAGAACTGTTTAATTTTGTCCTGACCTTTAAGACCATTGCTGAAATGAAATACAATTAGAAACATGATGTACATATTATAATCTGATGGAGTAAATAAGAAGCTTTTGGTTAATACGTGGAAATAACTGAGGGGGGAATAAGCAGCCAGAGTTTCTGTATGAATGAGATGCTCGGACGGGACTTATCCTGAAGAGGGGGCCTGAGTTAAAGGACCAGTATGTAACATTTCGGCGGAGCTATCGGCAGAGATGGAATTCCATATTCTTAAGTACGTTTTCATTGGTGCATAAGCACCGGAAAATAAGAATCGTTGTGTTTTCATTACCTTTTAAAATGAGCCGTTTTATGCCGTGTTGCACCGCCGTGTTTCTACAGTAGCCCAGAGCGGACAAACCAAACACTGGCTCTAGATAGAGCCTTTTGCGTTTTTCGCAAGTTTCGCAGCCACCTCTCGATGCCACAAAGTCCTACACACTGCTCCTTTAAGGGAATTAAAGAAGAACATATCAAGGAGGGACTGGCTGGATTGATCAAAAAGCTGTGCGTTGATGCGAAGTGGAGAGCCATTTCCTCTGCCTGAGCCGTTATTTTCTATATCCGGACACCTTGGCGTGTATTATCATTCTTATACCACACCCACTTACCACAAGCAGAAAGGTGAGCGGTGTTCACATTATCATCTGTTTTGGTGTTTGTAGTTTAGGTTAGTTTCAGCAGTAAGTGTTGTTGTGGTTTGCCCGATTGTAGAACGGCGTGAAAAAAACGTGGACACTTGGCAGCCAATCAGAAATGAGTATTTTCCGTGGCGCAGAAGCATCACTTGTAAAAACAGAGGAGATGCTGCATCCTGACAACTTGGTGAGATTTCAGAGTACACAGTGTTAAACTGTTATTTTCCTTTTTCCTTTTTAGGCGCTTGTTGACTCTGTATAAAACATCATTCACTCAGGACACCTGAGCTCGATACATTAATTTTAATGCTGGGAAATGGAAATTCTTTATAACTTCCCCCCCTGCATGCCAAAAAATAAAAAATCCACATTTAACAAACTCCTTCTCCTCCAGAAGCCTTGTTAATTATTCCTGCCCTCTGAATAATTGAGGAGCTCGTAAGTATGAATCATTTAATGACGCAGCCGCCTGCATCCATGCACGTGGATTTTCTGACACAAGCTGGTGAGGAACTGGGACCAGGAGACCACAACCTTCACACATTCATTTTGACGCCATCCTGGTTTTTATTAATGAACTCCTTTTTTTTGAGATTTTTTTTTTTATTTTTTATGTGCAATATTTCCTTTTCTTAATACAGTGGAGCAGTGCTGTAAATGTGGTTGAGGAAATTGTTTGGAAGTATGATTTTTATTGGGTGTGTTTCTGCACAGTGAGCGGAGCAGCCCCAGTTTCACAGCTGCGACATATATATATATATATATATATACATATGCACAGTGAAAATCTACATTTTTTTCCCCATTGTTTATTGGAAGGAGGGAGGGTGCTCAGCATGTTGAGGCATGAGTAAGCCGGTGGAGGCGCTCCGATGATAATTAAACGGGACATTTCCATCTCTGTGTTGGTGATAGTAACCTAACTGCTCACGCGTTGTCCAAGAAGGGACCCTGTGTCTTTTCTTGTGTCATGATGTGGACAAACCAGTTAAACCTTGTTTACGCCGACCCTTCAGCAGCGGGGGTTCGAAATGAAAAGATGAAAACGCTCAGATAATTGGCTATTTAATTGTGGGGGGAAAATGTGTGACTTTCAAACAGAAATGTGGACACATCCCCGCTGGTGGCAGGGTCCGTGGTGGGAGACGACCTGGAGAGAGCAACCTGGTCCACCGAGTTGTTGTCCATTCCTCGCTTCCTCCAGTTCTTCCAAATGGCGCCTAAATTGGGACTCCGCTGAGTTAAGAGCTGTCGGAGCATTCTGTTCTTTTTAGTTTCACAGTTTGCCCGCTTTTGCCTCCAGATTAGTTTTTTGGTTTTTTTTGTATTTCAGGTTTTAAATCTGCCCGAGGTTCAATTCCAAGTTTTGTCAACGGCGATGTTGAATAGCAATATTTCCGTCTTTGGAAAACCCTCAGACATGCGGCGCTGATGAAGTGAGCGTGGGATCTGAATTTGATGTTTCCGTCTCTGTTCAGTTCCGTTCCGTTCCATCTCTGATCTAAAAAAAAACCAAAACAAAACAAGCTCCCTGTGTCGTGTAATTTACCGTGGGACGCATCGGAAGCGTCGCAGTGTTTTCACCCTCTCCTCCAGCGTTAGTTGCAGCTAATAGATCTGGGATAGAAACTCGAACAAGGAAAAGCTAAATATTCCTCCTTTGCAAGGAGGATCAGAGTTTGCTTCAAGTTTTGCTGTTTGAGTTCTTTGAGGTGAACCTGTCGTTTTGGGCGGACGAAGCTCTGCTGTGTTTCCACGCCTTCCACTTCTCGCTAAATCTTGTCACCACTGTAAATACCATTCGTCTTGGTTTTCAAGAAACACGCCTGTTGACTTTTAATGTCTGAGCTCAAACATTTGTTTTACGGTTTCTTAAAGTAGCAGCGGACACAAAGTCGAAAGGTTTTCGCTGTTATTGTTTCACTGTGATTGTTACCATGCTGCTGCTGTTAGCTTGTGGCGCAGCCGCGACCTGAAGGTTACACTCCATCCAGGGTCTGTTCTTATTTGTGGTCGTCTGGTTTGAAACCAAAGCGTCTCTAGATGACAGATGATGATCCACTTTTAGGAACCAAAAACATGTTCAGGATTTTGTCCACTAACATTTGTCTGATCTGGGGGTTTTTCACAGTTACTTTGTCTGAGGCTTCTCTACCTTTTTTTTTTTATTTTTTGAATGCTTGTTCGAGTCACATGGTTCTGATTGGCCATTCGTAATGGAAGCGCTGTTCTAGCCTGGTTCCAGACCTTTGAATCTCTACCAACATCTTTCGGGTGATTCAGATAGTTTGCAAAAACAACCGAGCCAGTCCGATTGTTAGGCGGGATTAAGGCGGCAATGTCCTCTTCCTGCTCCAGAAAAAAAAAAAAAAAAAAAAAAGGTGAACTTTCAGGAATAATAACTCTTAAAGTGACGTGTTTCCTTGATCAACATAACAAACGTTAAAAACTGGCAACTGCTATCTTGTGGACTGAAAATGATGTCGTTGGGACTCTACTGAGAGCAAAATAAGCCTCTTTTCCAAACAGAAAAACATGAACACAGTGTCTCTCTGAACAATCAAGTGAAACAGTAGTTCAGTCTGATTGTCAGGCTATTGATGTACCACAATAGGACTTTTCTGGAGTTGAAAACTATGATTATTAATCAACGGCGCATAGAAAAGGAATAGTTTCCAATTAACAGCGCGGCCTCATGTTTACCTCGCGTCTCGCCTCCCCTTGCTCTACTTCCCTTCCAAGCAGTTTGTGGCGGAGCAGCAGTCGGGCTCCAGCACGGAGAACAAAGAGCCAGTCCCATTTCGTGGCCCTTTTTGTTTTCCGTCAGCCTGCCGCTGCTCGCCGGCAGGAGTGGAAGGGGCTTTTGTAACAGGAGAACCCTTGATTAAGTTCCCTCTCCACCCCTGACCCTGCTGCTGGAGCCCGGGACGGCGGCGGCGGCGGTGCTGGAGTTGATGGTGGTGAGGGGGGTTAAGTGACAGTTGACATTGGACAGGTCTGCTGTTTTTGAGATTGAAGCCCTTTTGATGTCTTTGAGACTTCGGGCCCCTGAGCCTGGCATCGCAGGGCACGATCTCCTGATGATGTCACTTCCCCCTTGACATGAGATGGAGGTAAAGCTGCCCGAGCCTGCAACTTGTCAATGTGACAAGTCCTCCGGTGGTGCAGTTTAAAGAGTGTACAGTCTGCCTTTACTGGTAGTTAGTGTTTGTGTTATAAGACACTTTGACACAAAGTCATTTTATGCCTTTACCTAACACTACACTACGTGGTCTTTGGTATTTTCTGTAAGGTGTTCACAAACTGGTGAACGCATCCCATTTTCAGAAATGGAGATGACGTCATTCAATTTCCCCCGTGAGTGATCGGGGAGACAGAACAGCAGTGAAGTGGTTTGTCATTCTGGGGATTTGATTGCTTCCGTCTTTTAGAAAATGTTCACGTTTAGGTTGGTTTTTTGTTTTTGTTTCTTTAATCTGAACGAGCTGTAAGGATTTTTTTATCGATCTTAAAGGGGAAAAGAAATGAGGGAGGGTTTTCAGTAGGTTTTCATAATTCGACATCCGTCAGTGTTTCTGTTTTAATTGGTAGGTGTGTAATACCCACGGTGGATTGAAGTGTTCAGAGACCCTGTGACTGTCAGGTTCGCACTCCACACGTCTAGCAATGTGTAAAATCTTTACTTTTAGGTATATAAACGTGCTTTTCTACAAACCCTCTCTGTCATTTAACAGAAGAAGCCTCAAATGTTGTCTAAACACAAGACGCTGTAGATGACCTTTGCCTAATGAAGTAGCCCAGCACTGGCCACATCCTCGATTTAAAGAATGAGTTCCCAATATTATGAATCTGACCAGACATTCGTTGCTAGCTGACATGCTTACACGCAGTTTGCGGGAGGTTTTGATCGACACAAAAACAGTATTGAGCGACAACGTTCGCTTGGCGCTTTGCTTGAAGCTGCCCAGCTTTGTTTTTTTTTTAATGTGTACTCTCTCTGCCGTGAGTGGGCAGGTCAACACTGCTCCACTAGTTCATTCTCCCAGCAGTCTGCTGCTCGGAGTTTGGCCCCGGGGGCCACGTACAGCCCGTCTCCTCAGCCTTCCTCCCATCAGCCCTGCAGTCAGGCACACTGTCAGCAGCACAATTAAGGGCTGTGCCGTAATGAAAGGGGCATTAGCAGAAGCAATTTATTTCCCAGCGCAGTGCCGGAAGGTTTCTCTGGTGCTGATATTCCAACGTGGGCTTTGTGTGCCGCACTCTGCAATTATGGGAGGGATGGGGAGGATGCACCCTGCCTGAACAAATGGGGTAAAGGGGCAGAGAGCGGGGCGGCATCAAGGCAAAAGGCCATCATTCACTGTTCTTTAAAATCAGTTCTTATTTGAATATATATATATATCTTTTTTTTATAGTGTACTCGTGTTTCTTTTCCTTTTTTTGCCTCCTCTCGGGAATTTCCATCATTCTTACATCTCTGTTCTGTTTGTGCGTTTGCCCCCTTTTTCCCTTTGGGTTTGGTTTTCTCGTACGCTTGTTCTTGTCTCCCCCCTTTTGCCTCGTTCTCCGCTCCCTTTTTCACCCCCCCCCCCCC
>CM022485.1:4746618-4762496 GCA_011952105.1 Coreoperca whiteheadi
AAAAAAAAAAAATTTTTCTCATTGCCGGGGAGAAGGACAAACCACCGTTTTGCCCCCCCCCCAATAATCCTTTGGTTCCCCCCCCCCCCCCCCAAAAAAAAAAAAAAAAAAGAAACTCTCTCTTGATCCTGTTTCACACCATTTGTCAAATTCAGGAAGCAAGATGTCATGGAAATTCTGTTTGACTGCATGTGAGCTGCAGGTCATGAATATTATAATCATCACCCCACGGTAACCGTTTTCGTAGCGTGCAGCACAGTATATATTTAAAATCACTTTCAGCAAATATTAAATGTGATGGCAACAATAAGCTGGCGTTTATGGCAAAATCAAAGGAATGCGTGGTGGCGTTTTGAGGGTGATTAATTGTGCTGCATGGTGGTGTGTGAGTTAGTCGACGTACGATGAATGAATGGTCTTTGCAGCTGCCCGCGCACACACACACACACACACACACACACACACACACAGAGTCACTGCCTGTAGAGTCAGCTTGACTCGAGCTTTGTCTTTGTGATGGCCTGTGAACCCCTGAGTCGTGATCCTGTTTGTCAGGTCAGCTTTAGTTGATTATCAGTCTATTTCCACATTTCCCCTTTGACCCCGGGGGTTTTAGGTGGCCGTGTCCCCCGCTGGTGGCCTTATTGATGTGAAATCATTAGCAGGGCGACTCCGTTAACAATGAGGGAGAGAGGAGGAGGTGGAGCTGGAGGATAATCCTTCGGCAGCAGGTGGTGGCAGGTATAAAACGGACAGACTGTGATTGACGTGTGTTTCTGTCTGAGACAAGTGGGCGGCCCAGAGGTCGTTGACCCCATTAACCCTGCCAGGACTTTTCGGGCGTCAAGAATATTGAACCCAGTCTTAATATACTATGTTACACTAAAAGTAATAAGATTTTTGGACACATACTTGTGCACGTTTGGACTGCTTTTCGTGATTTGTTTTGGTTCCAGTTAAGGGGAATCTTAATCCTACAGCATACAGTGAAATTTTAGACACCAGCGGGCTGCCAACTTTGTGGCAACAGTTTGGGGAAGTCCCCTTCTTGTTCCAACATGACAGTATCCCCCTGCACAAAGTTTCCAGTTTGATGTGGAAGAACTGGACTGGCCTGCACAGAGAGCCCTAACCCCCATCCCCCCCATCCAACAATTTTGGGATGAACTGGAGCCAGGCCTTATCGATGTGAGGCTAAATGGGAGCAAATCCCCCGCAGCCATGTTCCAGCGTCTCTGAGAAGAGCGCAGGCTGTTGTAGCAGCATATTAATGCCCATGGTTTTGGAATGACACATGGGTATAATGTTTAGGTGTTCACATACGTTTGGCCGTGTAGTGCAAATATACAAAAGTCTGTCAAATGAGTAGCATTAGTGCTAATGAATTAACAGCAGTATGAATAAATCTAAAGACTGCTCTGTGAGCGTGCATGACTTCTGTCTGGGAAGCATTTGGGGTTTTTGGAATGGACACACACACACGTCCTCCAATACAGATGAATAGGGACGTTGTATTGTTGAGGTTGTTTTTAATCATTCTTTTAGTCGTTCTTGTTTTTTTCTTTCTGGTGAGAAATCAGCTTAATTCAATTTCTATTTCATTGGAATCAGCATCAATTGTTCCTAAAATGACTTTAAGTTGACCCAGAACTTAAAGGTTTTCTTCTACATATAGAATAGTAACAAATGTTACAGGGCACGCCCCGAACACATCCCTGTTAGCATTTAAAACGTTTTTAAGTGTAAGAGCTCAGTTGAGGGAAAGACATGGCTTCTATTTGGACAGCAGGGCTGTCTCACCTGCCTAATGTCTCTGTTTTACTTCCTTTCTTTAACACAGTTGTGGATTTCACAGTTGAAGTGATTGCGAGATTAGTTCTGCAATGATTCCTTTGGTCAGAAATGTTTGATAAGAGCTCCACAGCTGGCCAGTTTTGGGGCAGCAAACAGCCCCACGGCCTGTTTTGGATGCAGTGAAGACTTTTCAGGAAAAAAAACAAACAGTTGCAATCAATCACAATGATTATGTGGCTTCCCTAAAGAGCTGGACGAGTCAGAGAGTGACATAGACAGCGACCTTCTTATCTGCTGCGAGTAAAGTGCCCCGTTTTGAAGAAGCAAGCTCGGGCTGAACTTTGACCCTGTTTACTTGTGTGGGTTTTTTTTTTTTTCCCCTTTTTCCAAAAGGCCACGGAGCCAAGTCGGCGCAGTCAAACTAAATATCCTCCTACGGACATCGGAGAGCACTCCTCCTTCCTCCCTTCTGTCTCTCCTAATACGCTGATTTATACTTCTCCCACAGTTACTCTCTTCTATTTTACACATGAAACCCATAACTGAATGTTTCCAATCCAGCTGTCCAGGATTTTGTTGTGTTTCACGTTCACCTTTTGTGCTCGATCTGCAAGCACCTCAAGCTTTGCCTTATTATAAATATGCTATTTATGTGATTTATGGAGGCGTCAGGCTCGTTTTATTATATTACTACAGGCTCTAATGCTAATGATCACATCATAAAATGATACTGAAGTGTTTAATTTTCATTTCACACGAAAAGTCCTCGCTGAGTGTGCCCAGTAGCATTTGAATCTGAGGAATTATGTGACAACTTCAGACGTCAAAGCAGCAGAGAAATCTGACACTTTTCGAGAAAAACAAAACATGCAAAGTGGAAACCGAACAAATTGGCTTGATTTACGGAGAGGAAAAACCGCTTTTGTTCCCAAATGTGGGAGCATGACAAGAGCATGTCAGTGAGAATAAAAAGAGGATTGTCTGGCTGGTGTTACCTCAAGAACTGCTGCACTTTGTGATCGAAGTGAAAATGAATGTTGAGTTGCAGCAGTGCAATAAAATAGTTTTGTTTCCTAAAATGGATACAGATAAATGTGATTCACAATCGTGCTTTTGAGCAAAGATCTTTAAAAAGCCAAAATTCTGCTGTGATGTTGCAGCTGTAGGTGAGGAGAGGTTGATGCATTGAGGTTTCTCTGCTGAAGGATCACAGACGTTTCTTCATCCAGCAGATATTTGTGCGGCCGCAGACCGCGGTTTTGTGTCAGCTCCAATGTCATGGCGGATTTGAGAGTGTGCTCCTGCCCTCCTCGAGCGCATTAGCATTTCTCCCCCCCCCACACACACACTCTCTCCCCTCCGCAGTCTTCCCTCTGATGTCACGCCGAAGCTCAGACATGTTAACACGAACCTTCGTGCTAACACAGTTCAGTCCGTCACTGGAGAATATTCTCTTACCTGCTGCCGGAGCGCAAGAAGCCTTTTTCATTTTCACTGTCTCCGTTTACAATAGATCAGAGGCCACTGCTGCACTCCTGAACTCCTGTATATATTACTAATGAACCTCTGGATTGTTATACAGTCATGTGTTAACAGGAAAGACAGGGCCCCTCTCTCTTTGTGTGCGTTTCTGTGTGAGACCTATGCAGCACTATCATGAAGGTTTCTTGGCCTGGGTCTGCTCTAATTGATAGGGGCTGCTGGTATTTACTTACATCCTCAAGGTGGATTAAATCTCAAAGGAAAGGCAAGAGGATGGAGGTTGTTTTTCTCCTGGCTTTGTTTTAATATGCATGCTTGTGTGTGTGCATATATATATATATATTTGTGTGTGTATTTTGTCATCCCATGTGGTTCTGCGTTCGTCCTTCCTCCATGACGAGAACTGTCGAATCCTGTAAAGCTTCATGACATCCAGGCACCGTATCGAATCACCAGCTACACTGCAATGTGTGTGTTGGTCTGCCGGCTTCAGTTTATGTGTTTGTTTGTGTGTGTGTGTGTGTGTATAGGAGCACAGAGACATATTTACTACACACGGTCAATAGTAAATATCATTATATCCGTAGCTAGTTTTTCATTTTGTCCAGTGTGTTTTAATATGGAGTCCAGTCCTGCTCGGGTAACTGAGAAGCTCACCCTGCTGCAGTGTCTCAGAGCAAAGCTGAGGTCTTCCAGCTGAAGCTGTTAAAGGAGGGACGTGACCAATGGCCAAATACGACTGACTGACTGCAGGCTATACGAGAAAAACAGCTTCGATTCTAAGTTTTCTAGTGACAAACTGAAGACTGAAGTTTATAGACGACAAGCTACAGACTGCACACTGATGACTACAGACTCGGATTACAAATTGTGTCTGCTAGCCTTGCTCCGGCTGATTGGCGGCAGATCAGTGTTCATTAAAAATGACTGAATCTGTGGTCTTCATATTCGCCGATCAGATCGCAAATTAATAGATAACAAAACAGAGAATTTCAGCGCTCTTTTCCTGAATGGAAACGGCTTTTGGAGGATTCATTTTGAGTTGTATGAGAGGTTTCGTATTTCTACACAGTAAATTTTGAGCTTGCTCCAATCGGAGTTACAGATCCATGAGTTCGAAGGCTCATCTGATGGCAAAACACTGCCCGGCGGTTAATAATATGTAGAAGGATTCTATTGCTCTGTAAAGTTATCACAGTGGCATTAATGTTATCTTTTGTTGCATCGATTGCAAGGTAAACAGTAGAAATATGGTGTTCACATTAAGTAATCTGCCAACATTAGGTTAGGTTAAACTTCTTTAGGCGGCCTCACTCAAATGAATGAGGGTGCTGCCTTTTTTTTTGTTTTTTTTTAAATTTCTTTCAGGCAGTGCTGTTGTCTGTCTGAACGGGGCCTAAACCAGCATGTCAGTTTCAGGTTTTGAGTGGCCCCGTCTTGCCCTCAGCATCCAATTCCTCCAGTTTTGCAGAGGCAGGAGCAACCCACTCCTTTGGGACTCAGGATGCAGCAAGTGTGCAGCTGCTGCTGCAGACAGTGGCTGCTGATCACAGATGGTGACTACAAATGGTGATTACACTTGGCCAAAAACAACAACAACAGATTCCAGTTGAATATTCCCGAAAATTTACTATAAATCACAATATGCAGATGGGTGGCAAAAAAAAAAAGGAGAAAGTGGAATAAATGAACGTAGGAACATTACAAATACATCTATACAAGGCCGGAGGGGTCACTGAATGGTTTGGTGAAACTTGAGTAATTTGCAATGGCCTTCCCAGTCACCAGATGTCATCCCCGTTGAACAGCTATCCAGAGTTTTGCGCTCTCCAGCACCACGGCCACCGCCGTGACGCGAAATGACGGAATATCTTGAGCAAGAACGGTGATCATCCCTCCAGCCGAGTTGTTGACGAATCTATGACCAGGATCACTGAAGCTGTTCAGGAGGCTCTTGGTCAACCAACACCTTACCGAGGAACCTGATGTCGTTTGCCACCTATTTTTATATCATGATAGAAGATTTTATCCAGACCGCCCACCCCTACCACAGACTTCTGACCGCAGACCGTGTGGCGGCACGCTACAGACGGTGACCAGCTTGTCCGCCGTTGGCCTACCACTAACAAGGCCTTGCAGATGACTCAAACGCAAAACAACAACATACTCCTGGTTGTTTGTGAAGCTTTTCCATGTCTAATATTCTGCTCAGCATGCCCTAGAAATAAGGAAAAAAGGAAAATTGCTTCCCGAACGAGACCCCTCAAATGCAATGTTGCCTCCCCTAGATAAGATTTTCTTTTGTGCCGAGGTGCCTATTTTCTCCATCTCTGTTAATGACGTCGTCTCCAGTCTGAAAACCTTTTTGATTTCATCTACTTCTGTGGCTGGTTTCATGCCATGTTTGTGCACACATGCGAGTTAACCCTGTGTGTGTGTGTGTGTGTGTGTGTGTGCTTGTCAGGTTGGAGATTGCAGCGTTGATTATGTGTCTGATGTTTTCCACAGAGTGACATCCTTTCTAATGAAATAATGGGCTAGTGGCAGAGTGCTGGAAGATTGCACATTGTAGACTTCAATTACAGACAAGCTGATTTTGTTTTTTCATTTTTTTTTTTTTTGTCCTCTTTGCTAAAAAAAAAAAAAAAAGTACAGGTTTTCCTTCCTTTTCAACGGATGCGCTTACATAAAGCAGAAGGGCTGAAAAAAAGTACAGGTTTTCCTTCCTTTTCAACGGATGCGCTTACATAAAGCAGAAGGGCTTTGAAGATAATGGATAGAAAGGACATGACATGCCTTAATTCACCAGCTCTTTAGCCAATCTGATGCCACAAAACAGCCGTTCCCGTCTATGTGTGCACAAATCAACCGGAGCGCTGGTTGTTTTCCAGCCCAAACTACTCCTTTTTTACTGTTGTAATGCCTCCTCTTTTCTTTGAGGTGCATTTCTCTCTGCTGCATGCATTGTTCTGTGGACCATGTAATTTATTTTGCACAACAAATGATCTTTTTAAGGTTCCAGTTTTCAGCTGTGGCCCTTCTGCTAGCTGGTATGAAATTAGCATACATCTCCTAAAAATATGCCCCTGGATCGAGTACAGCTTTTTTTTTTTTTTTTAAATATCACAAAGAGGGAAAGGGTCATGTTCTTTCAATCTCAACTCTATTTTTTTATTTATTTTTTTTTAACAGAGAATAATGGTCGAAATTATAAAATGACTAAAATAAAACCAAGGGCAGACGTCTCATGAATAACTGAAAAATGGCATTGCTCGCAAGATCCGTTGAGTTTGGGCTTTTTGTTGGCGATGACATGGAATCACACGCACTTGCCCGCTGACGGTGTCATCTGATTGGAAATAAATCGGTTTCTTAGAATTTGTGCAACCCTTTTCAGATAGAAAGCATCAAAGCTGTGCCGCGTGGGCTGGCCACAGGGATTATGAGAGGGTCCCAGATAAGGTGTACAGTAAGTAAATTGTCTGCAAACTAAAATATTCACAAACTGTTGACAACTTCTGAAACCTTGTTTATAGGTTCAGTAGAAAAATCTACAGTATATCCCCCCCCCCCCGAGTCATTTAAAAGGAGAAAACAATTGTTTATAGTCATAGCCTGTTTATCTCTGTATGATTTACATTTTCTCTCTCATTTTGTAATCCATATTTCATGTGGTTGCAGTTTTCATACTGTTTAAATACAGCATGACATTCACTGCAGTCGGTATGGAAGCAGGTTGTTAAAGGAGTATTTCCAGGAAGAGACTCTTTTTGCTGTTTCAGGTGATTGACGGATTAAAGCGTAACAAAATGTATATGAAAATAGTTAATTCAGCACAATAAAACGGGTATAAGTCGCAGATTTATCTGTCTGTGAAGCTGTCAATACTGTTCAAACAAATGGGCGACAGCACGTCATCTTTTCACCATCTTAACTAGTGCTGGACATCAAACTGAATTGAGTTCAGTGAAACGGAGTCACTGACATTATAAATCTCGACCCAGCGAGATTTTTCCAGTTTTTGTTTACTGAACTTCATTGGAAGCGACAGCAAAGACAGACAGGCAGGCAGGCAACATGGGGTGGGACAGGGGGAGTGGTCAATGTGTTTTGTGTGGATCCCATGCAACAACTCGAACCAGGGAATGCTGCGATCGTATCACGTGCACCGTAACCACAAGGCTACCGGGATGCCCTGTATTACAGGTTTCAATCAAGAAATGGTAAAAATCCCATTTAATTCAACTGAATAGCTTTCGTTCAACCAATTATCCCACAGTATATCAGAATTAAGAAGCCACCACTGAGGAACTGCAAAATACTTTGGTAACTGTCTCATTATTGCGGCGAATGTTTGTCTTGACGTAGAGTTTAGGGCTCTTTGTGCGGCCGCACTCTCAACAGCCCTCCCTCTGTGTCTCTTGTCTTTTCAGGGTGGACCCCGTTCCTTATGACACTCCCAAGCCAGCAGGACACACCAGGTTCGTGTGTGTGTCAGACACACACTCGCGTACAGACGGCATCCAGATGCCCTACGGCGACGTGCTGCTGCACATGGGGGACTTCACCGAGCTGGGCCTGCCCTCCGAGGTTAAGAAGTTCAACGACTGGCTAGGTACTAAGCTGCTTAAGACACACATTCACCCGCACGCCGCTGGACGCACGCATTGTTTTCACACTCGCACGAAAGGCACAGGCTCTCGTGAGCAAGGGGAGGGGGAGGGGCACGAGACATGTTGCATGCATAACCAGTAACTGGACCACACAGTGACCCCCCCCCACCCTCCGTTGAACCCACAACTGCTGTGCTAAAGTGTCCAGTTTAACCCTTCTGACCTGACACCCTGGCTCAGTTAACCGTTGACCTCTCTCTCTGGCCCCAGGCTGGGGGGGGGGGGGGGGGGGGGCGCTGGGCTGTGTGTGTGTGTGGTTTCTGTCCCAGCAGCCAGTGTTTCATCTCTAGACCCTCCAGGCGAGAGCTGAAGGGACTAACCCTGTCCCTCTAATGTAGTCATGTTTCACACACTTATTAAAAAAAAAAAAGTCCCCACACATACTTGACTGAGATTCCCTCTCACCAAGTGCATAAATCAATAAGTGCCACCCGCCACACTGACCTGCAACCCATTTTAAGACATTTTAATTATTTTGTCTGTTCTAATCGTTTGTTCTTGCCTGTACATCAGCCTTCGGCAGGTGAGACAAAACAACCTGCTCAAATTTTGCCGTAGGAGCACAAAGTCTACAAGAGTCTGAGAGACTGAATGCAAAGCAAATTATAGAGGCATTGCAATTGTATATAAAGTCAATGGAAAGACGTCAGCTAAACATGTTTATACTTCGTGCGTATCCCGAAGCCTCCCAAACTCCACCAGTTTATGAACGAGTGAAATGTGACGAGGAAAAAGGAACTGGAGTTTCTCGTGAGTTCCTCCCACACAAACTTGGTGTGCGTGTTGCTTGCTAGTTACACCTAACGTCTCTCTTTGGCTGTTGGGGGCGAGTCATCTGCAAAATCGAATCCAGCCGCCGTGGGGGGGGGGGGTCAATTCATTTTTGTGTTCTATCTGAACACACCCCTTCACTTTTCTCTCAATCGTCTGGCCTACACGCAAAAAAGTGAAAAAAGAGCATGATGGAGGAGACACCACAAGACACCGGAAGTGGTTTGATATTGAAAAAAATACTGAGCTAAATAACAAAGCTTCCATCTCAGTCTTCATGCACGGGCCTGTGAAGGTCGCTGCCGCCTGCTCTGTCCCGTCTTTCTGTGTAAATGATAACAGATATAATAATATCTAAACTTGAAGCTGTGTTCAGACTAATGCGGATACATGGGCAACCACCATTGCTATGAGAACCCGCGTTCCATTCACAGCAGTATCTCTGGGGTCGTTTCACAGTCCTTCCTCCTCATGTGGTTCGGTGCCACAACTGCATGCTTTTCTGTTCACATCTGTCCACTCTGGAGAGCGTTGGCAAAAAGTCCGTAATGCAAAAGACGTTTTTAAAAATTCGTTCGAGGTTTGGATGTGAGGCAAAATCACATCTCGCGATTTAAAAAGGGGAAAAGTGAGTTTTGAGCTTTTTAACTATGTTCAAAACACATTAAGATTTGAACGTCTAATAAGTGCCGCATGCTTGCAGTGTATTACAAACACGTATATATATTTGCAATGTTAAAAAAATGATTCAACAAACCCATCGGTCTCTTTCCATAGTTTTAAACACACCGTCAACCTCTAAAGTCTTAAGTTTCAGTTTTATGAGTTGTGTATGTGATTTGTTGTCGGGCAGCGACAGTAGTGCACCCACTTTGCCAGGCGGACTCTGTACAGTACTGCCAGGTGCCGTGCCGCTAATTATCCTGAAACAAACACACCCATATACAAAGGTGAACAAACACACACACACACACACACACACACACACACACACACACACATGCAGGCATGTCCCATTTCTTTCCCCTCTATTTTCTGCTGTGTCACCGCCAATACAGCGCCTGGCACCACCAGGAGGACACGCTGGTCAGCTTTTCACTCACACTCCTCCATCCATCAACACGGACAGTGTGTGTATATCTGTGTGTGTGTGTGTGTGGCTGTACTTTGTTAAGCCAGGGTGAAAACAGCGATATCGGCCATAATGGGGAATCGATACAGAGCAAAGTGGAAAATGGTTCAGCGTAGTTGGGAGCGCTTTGTCTGTTAATGTCCTGTTGAAGGTTGCGAGTGGAGCTTTACAATCTGGTCATCAAACCCTCGTGGTGGGAGGATGTTCCAGAGAGCTGTAATTTAAAAAACAAAACAAAACAAGAGGTCTACCAGTATGGGAATATTGCTGTAATGGTGTAGTCGTAATATTTTGGGGGAAAATGGTCAAACCGTTATGAGATTTAAGTTGTAGGTTTTAGAAAAAGGTGGTAACATGGAGATTAACGCTGTAATTTCAACAGAAAACCCCTAACATTAGTCAGAATATAGAGTTTAAATGGACGTTTTATATCACAGATATTGATCAAGTTTAAAGATAATCATTACCTTCACAAAAACTGGTCCGTCATGTCTTTAAACACCCATATTGGCCAAATCCTGTTATTTCTCTAGCTTCTGTCTGACACAAATACTGACTTTAAGTTTCGAAGCTTTTTAAGGCACTGTTTCTGCGGTTTGGAGGATAGGCCGCTGAGAAAATGTAGCTGTGTAGCTTTTACAGTGCCAGTGTGAGCTTTACATACGAACTGGGCTCTAATAAAGAAAACGCAAGTGCATGCGAAAGGTTCGGTATTCCCTCCAAGGCCCTTGGAGAGTGGCATTTTAGAGGCATATTGGTTCATTAATTAGATGTCTTTCTGGGTGAAAGATGACGGATTGCACTGTACGTACTGACTGCCCAGACACGCTCAAACCTTAAGCACGGGGGGACGCAGCTCTCAGGAAAAGGTTTTACGGCCGTCGGGTTGATTCAACACGTCTCTTTGAATGTCGTGAAGCTCCATATTTTCCGTCGTCATCAACGGTTGTCATCTACATGGTTGCTCTCTGGTCCAACGTAAAGTATTGTTTGAAAAATGCATAGTTTCCTGTTAACAGTCGCTGGGTTTTCATATCGAAGTGCAATAGTTTACAGTCTTTTGGGCATTAAGTGTTGGGTACATGAGGAAACCCGAGAATTGGCTGTTTGTAATTCCACAGTGACTAATACGAACCTCTGCAGTAATGAGAACCAGTTCCACATCTGTAACAGCCAGGGATTTTATTTTTAAAGAAACATCATGTAATTTTTCATTTAGCATTTCCTGAAAGCAAAGTGTTTATGGTTGCAATGTGGCAGAGCAGAGCAACGGCTTACAAGGCAAAAAGGAATTTCATGCAGGGAGGCATTTAAACTGTACATTATTTTACATTCTTAGCTGAATAGGCCAAACCGGGACTCCTCCTTCGTCTGCGCCTCTCAGACTCTGGGGGGAGACAGCGGTTTGTCCGGGCCATCGACCGCTGTTTGGTCTGTTGAAGGAGATCATTGGCGATCGATGCCGAGGAACCGGCTTTCCCCCGACCCAGCCTGTCTGAGGGTAGAGCACCAGCTCTGATCTGCTGCTTTAAGCGGCTCCCAGAGGCCCCTGAAGCTTGTTTAGTGTGTGTTTGCGTCAATGCGTCAGATGTGGAATGTGTGTAGGAGCAGGACTTGATTTTATATGTGTTCGACAGCGAGAACTAAGTTCTCTAGTCTTCGTCTAGGTGAAGGTTTTGTTCACTTCTTGTTTTCCAACACTAGAAAACATATTTGCAATTCTTCAGTAATACATTTCTATAAAGAGTAAATAATTTGAAATAAACAATTTGCAATCAAATAGTCGCACACCTTAAAGAACCCCCTCCCCTTACCTACAGTACCAAAATGTTATTCATCGATGTGATTCACAGAACAATTTACACCGTGACATGTGAAGGAACATTTGGCATAAAATGTGACCTCACTTATATATTTGAAACCATGCACAACCTGATATTAGCACTGTGGTGTGACTTTGGGAAAAGAAGATTAGCCTTTTTGTTCAGTATGATGGAATTTTTAAGGTTTTCTTGCCATTTCAAATGTACTGCGAGGGAATGAGCCACAGAGGTGCGCCGAAGCCGATGTGAAAAATATCTTTAACCACGATGGATGCATCAGTGGAGCAAGCTGTAAACACAAGGTTTCCGTATTATCAACTTCTAAAGTTGTTGTGGCAAATGAGTTGGCAAACAGCGGCCTGTTCACACTATATCTCTATTCTTCTATTAGCTATTTTGACAATCGTTTAGGCAAAAATGTCACAAAATTCCCCGGTTTCCGCTTCTCAATAGTCTTTCAGGATCGTTGGTCTTTGGACTGTTGATTGGACGAAGCATTTGATGCCTTCCCCTTTTAGACTTTACGTACATTTTCCACAAAAACGAATTTCAAATCACACTTTTAATGCTGATTGCTGGACAGACGGACTCTGCCCATCGCTGAATGTCAGCGTCTTAGTGAAACAATTAGTTTGAATGCAGCGGTTACATTACGGTCAGATTACAGGGTAGTGTTGGAACCTGTACACTGCTTCAGTTCAGTCTAAATTACAAACGTGGCCCAGTCTATAACTCTAAGGAGAAGGTTTATAGTATTTGATTGTTTGCATTCAGAGCAGCCTGACAAACCTTTTGTTAATTATTTTGGCTTTTAAAGGTTTTTCTCTGCAGGTTTTGTTTTGCTCAACATCGCCCAAATATCCAAATACTGATTGATAAGAAAAGGCTTGTTTCACAAAACTAGTGCTTATTCCCAGATTCTGCGCTAATTGGAAGACGTGTTGATTTGGTTCCAAGGATTCATTTTGAGGAGAGGGGGTGGGGGGCAATTACATTTTCTTAGGTTTTCACCTCTTAAATTTGACATGCGCTGTAGGTAACATTTTATTACACTCCTGTCTCTCCCCGGTTGGAAAGGGTGTATTTTTAGTATTGCACTGCGAAAAACACTTCCTAATTGAAATGTTTTGAATGTGCAGATGTCGTCTTAGATCTTATACGAATGCAAGTCTGCCTTGTTGAGAGGTATGCACACATAGTTGTTGTTCTTCAGAGTTCCATACCCGCGGTTTGTGGGCGAAGAGTAAAAAATAAATCCAAGCGTATCACTCCACCAACCCTCTGCGAGATGGATCACAGTGGCAATAAAAAGCAGTAGAAATTCCCAGTAGAGTAATGAAGACGGAGTTGTTTGATGGTAATTATGTTTCCCCCACCTTTTCCCTGCCTGGTTGTGGCGGAGAGGATGTTTCGCTTTGGGTAGTGTGTGTGTGTGTGTGTGTGTGTAAATGGATGTGTGATCCAGTTAGAGTGCTGGGGGACTGAGAGACGGCGCTCTCATATAAGGTTAGACTGGAATTTATGATCCTGAGATGCGACTTAAGCTAATTTAGAGTAGCGGGAATGAAACCTATAGACCGGGGAACCATGATTCTTTCATTTTCAGCATTAGAGAACACACACTCTCTCTCTCTCTCTTGCACTCACACACACACACTTTAGACGGCTGCGGTGGAATTCTTTATCTAAATGCATTGAGCCAGCGTATCTTGACTGAGTTTATATTCTATTCAGTTTCTATTAGTTTTATTTCCAATTGTGAACCTCACCACTGCAAAACTGAGCAGTGCGCTTACTGTTTTTCTTTCACTTAGTTTCGCGAGTCAAAAGCATTTTTATTAAACAAATACATTTTATTGGATTCTTTGTTCACCATTTTATTCAATTTGCCCTCTCGGCATGCATCGTAACCTGTTGCTGTTACTGGCCAGACGGGCAAAAGCGCTCCACGACAAAGGGGCAGCAGCTGATGTTGGTGGGCTGAATACGTCCCTGTGAGTCGAGCTCCGTGTTGCAGGTAGATGGTAGGCGCCTCACTTGTAAATCTGTGCTACAATCCTGGGGTGTACGCAAAGGATTTCACTTCAGTGCAGTTCTTGTCAGAAAATATGTCAAGGAGATCCTGTTTAAAAAAAAAAACAGCTAGATGTTGAACTAGAACTGCCCAAAGGAGACCTCTGAACTGTAACTTTTCAACTAAATTCAGCTCCGTTCAATCAGACGCCCAGATGTCTTCACACCTGCAAATCAACAAAAGCCAGCGGACTCAGTCGTGCTCCTGTCAGCTGTTCCGATCATAAACGTAAACCTGTGAAAAAAACAATAAGCAGAATTAACGAGCACCTGCGACATGAAGTCATTGGCCATGGATTGCAATTTAATTCATTTTATAATTCTGAGCTACCAAAGTAATAATTCATCTGAAGCAGGTCAGACGGTGGCACGTTTAAGTTAGCTTTTTTTTGCCTAAAGTTGATCTCCGAACCAATGTCCTACTAGTCTTCAGAGTAACTGCCGCATTCACACAGGCTACCTTAAATCTCTTGGAAGTGGTGCCTGCTGACTGTGATCAGTCCAACCTCAGTGTTTGACCAACATGAATTAATCCGGATTACTAGTCAGCTGAGTCATCGCTCACGTCGTTGCCACCCCTCGAAAGCGCTGCTGCTGTTGGAAAAACTACATTTGGACTTGAGCATTGTGTTTAAATTCTTCCGCAACAGATCAAGGCGTGGCGGACTATGGGAAAACTATGCAAAATATTACAAGTTAGAGCTGAAACAATTAATCGACGAATCAGTTAGCTGATCGACAGAAAATTCATGTACAGCAATTTTTAATACTTGATTAATCATTTGAGTAATCTTTCTAGCAAAAATGCCTCACTCGTGATCGTTGGTTGCTTTTCGTTGTATTAATCGACAGTGAACAAAACATCTTTGGGTTTTTGACGGTCGGTCGGAGAAAACAAGCAATTTGACAACAGCACTTCAGGCTATAGGAAAGAGTTTTTCACATTTTATGGACCAAACGATTAATAGGTTGATCGAGCAGATTAATCAATAATAAAAATAATCGTTAGTTGCCGTCCTAGTATAAATGATATTGCCTGGGTTTGGGGTGCTGCAGCACCCTCAGCACCCATTGCTCCTGTGGCTAAGGTTCAGTTAACTATACACATAAATTAGCCCGTGGATTAGTCTATACGGACCCCACAGAGCAGGCTAAAAAAGAAAGGAAGTAAGGAAAATTGGAACAAAGTCAACAGGAAGCCTAAAAAAAAACTTACTCCAGGAGATGAAAAAGAGAAATATAGAGAGAGAATGGAAGGGTGACGAAGGCCAGAACCTTTCGTTGAGTGCTCAATCGGCTGGAATAAAGCAGTAAGTCGGTTTCTTGATGGCGAAGGGAAACCGGGACAAATCACCCCGACAGAGGAGAGCGAAAAGGGCACAGCAGTAGTTGAAAGATGAGGGGATGAGAATTGTAATAGATGTTCTTCTCTATTTAGTTCAGGTTCATGCTTCTCCCAGCCGCCCGGCGTCTGCGGAGATGGACGGTGGTCTGCCGGGGTCAAGCGGAGCCGTCAGCTGTGGTTGTAGCCTCTCTTGACTGTCTGTCTGAATTGAGGGTATTTTTCGCCTCCACTTATCTGCGTTTTCTTTCCAGTCCTGCGCTGTGCTCAGGGTTAGGTACACAGGGAGCTACACAGCGAGTGTAAGTATGTACAAAATGTTAGACCAACCTGCTGCTTCTGCAGAAAGAGACCGACCAGGTAGAAAGTACTACCCCTTTGTAATCTTCTAACATACTGTTCTGCCTTGACGGAGAGCAGAGCTGCACGATATGGACAAAATATGGAGCGTGTGAAGAATTTGTCGGTGTGAAGAATTATTCACAGTGTAATGAACCCCCCCCCCCCACAAAACATAATTAATTCATAAATTTAATTTAACAGCCTTACAAAAAATATTCTGCACAATCAGCGCACGCTCAATAATATCCTTTGCTGATTTGCCAACAACATGCGGTAAAATATGTACAAATATAGATTCAGAAACACAAATTTTAATGTTTGCTCAGTCAAGAGTTGGTTTAAATCTTCATTTTTTGATTAAAAGAGCAGATTGAAACTTTTCTCAGTATTAATGGCCCTGATGCTGTTTTATATATATATATATATATATATATATATATATATAT
>CM022485.1:4765151-4798748 GCA_011952105.1 Coreoperca whiteheadi
CCCCCGCCCATCCTTCCTCTTTCCCATCCTTCTGTTTGAAAGAGGAAGGACGCTGCCCCCCTCTCCCTGGTGGGTGTTTAGTGTGAGAGCTGGTAAGTGTCTGTTGTGACAGCTGAGGGTCTCGTGAGAGGTGGAGTGGACAGCTTGGCGAGCCCCCCCCCCTCCCCCACTCCTCCTCGGCTTCCTCACCTCCTTCACACCCATATGCCATCGTGGCCCGAGGTCTGGCCTGCTTGTCCGGTGTGAGGTCTCACTTAGCCCTGCAGTGACCCCTCACTTCATCAACAGCTCACCGCCTGGGTGGCCGAGCTCCTCCGAGTCCTCGGCGCTCTGCAGTATAGGTAGCCCTGGTAGTGTTTGGTCTAACCACTCCACATACTGTTGGGGAGGTTCCACTGTTGACATGCATCTTGTTT
The DNA here is from genome assembly GCA_011952105.1 of Coreoperca whiteheadi. Taxonomy (NCBI): domain Eukaryota; kingdom Metazoa; phylum Chordata; class Actinopteri; order Centrarchiformes; family Sinipercidae; genus Coreoperca; species Coreoperca whiteheadi. The sequence goes on from CM022485.1 coordinate 4,765,568, forward strand.
TATAAGCTCATCGTCTGTTTGCTTTTCAAATTTTCCTCTGCGATTTGTGATTTATTTCTAATATTTAGTCTCCAAACCTGGAAATCCTGCCTGTACCTCAACACCGTAGTGTGATATGGTGAGTTAGTATGCTTTGTTACGCTCCACCTCTGTGTATTTAGCAATGCCTACGGGAATATTACAAGTTTTAAGGTCTTTCAGTTTTAGGACAAAATGCCTTTACCTTTTTCCTAGGAAATGTAGTATTTTTATGACCACGGGTACAGGAAAATGCCAACCAATAGTCTTTTTTTTTTTTTGATTTTTTAACCTCAAATGTCACAAATTGTCAAACTTCCGGAACATTTCAGAACCCGTTACGTCCCACCCCCGTCCAGCTCAAGCTGAAAAATGTCAAACGACAGAAACAAAATGTCATAAAAAGGCTTCCGTTTCTCCTCACTTTAACAAGAAATCAACTTTCCTTTTTTTTTTATGCTCCAAAAGGCAGTTTGCTAAAAACAAAATAGGACGCATGCTTTTTGAATCCATCGGCCACTCTGCATGTGCGATGAAAAAGCAGCTTGTTCCCATGGTGAATGGAAACACACGTCCGTGTACAGTGTGTCCAAACACTGCAACTCAAACTACAGTTCTCCTCTATTGGGTTTCATGAAATCCACCACAGCAATTATTTACTAAACACATTAGCTGCACGATCAGTTAGTCAAATTTCTACCATAAGAGCAAGCAGGACTCTGAATTTTTCCTTTGAAAATGGTGTAGAAGCAGCAGGTTACAGCAGTTTCTGCACAATAACCCTGCAGGTTTTCATCTGTACAAGATGGAAGGAAACATTCTGCTCTGATTGACTGATTAGTGTCATTACACCCTTCTTTCCATGGCCGTTCCCGCCACTGCCATTATATATATTATTTTTTTTATCAATCCATCATTGAAATGTCTGTTTTTAAAGGTCTTTATAGATAAAAATGACATTCTGCTGCAGCGCCTTTCAAACCTAATCCGCTTTATAATTATCTGCAGCAGGTTGTCGGTTCAGCATGTGGCCATTTACGGCGGAAAGATTCGGATATACCGCTGAGGAACAGTTCATTCGGCACAATATGTTTTCTCTAAAGCTATTTTGGTTACATCCAAGTCTGCAGGTCCTCGCACTCCGAAAACGACACACGCTTTCACGTTACATCAGTAAAAAATCTGCACTTTCTCACGGCCTGTACTTGCAACGCTTTATCTCCAAAAACGGAGGAAGCGAAGTCTTTTCTGAACTCGACTCTTCTGGGATCGAGGTGGATTTGAACCAGGTTTTCTCACACACACACACACACGCACACAGCTTTTTGGTTACTTAAATATGTGTCCACATTGACATTGTGCCAACAAGTTGCCTCAGTTAGTTAATCTCACTAGAGTATCTTAAAAAAAAAAAAAAAAACCAGTCAGCGTTGAGGGGAAAATTGCCCCAGATGTTGGAAATCTGAGCGCTCCTCGAGCTGTGGGTTTATTGCTGGAAAGAAATGTATTCAGAGATGAGATTTATTTATAAAACAGAAGACTTAAGGATGGCGATAAGAAGTGGAATTCCATAAATTACTTTTCACTTGTTACTAGTTTTTATGATGTTGAAGGCATAATGAGTAGGGTTCTCCTAAAAAAAACTATCTATACATAAACAATCCCTCTCAATCACCGCTTATGACCCGCTACAAGTGTGTGGCGGTGTCTGTATCTGCAGAGACGCTGCCCTCCGCCTGTACTTTCTTATTATTTTGCGGTGTCTGGGATGTTTCTGGGCGTCAGGTTGAGTCACTGCTTGGTTCTCGCTTACGCCGCTCCCTCTCTTCATCCACCACCTAGCTCGCTTGACCACCGCCGCTCGCCCGTTAAGCCGGGGGGGGGGGGGGCCAGCTGAATCGTGTGTTTTACAGAACAGCAACTGACAAATCCTGCTCATTATGCCTTTAATGTTACTAGTGGGTTATAAATGACAGTTTTCCTTACCTTGGTGACACCATTTCAGTAAAGTAAGAAGTTACATGGCCATCATAAGGATGCATTAGTCAAAAATGGAAGTTACGCTTTTCATCTCGTCCTCTAATTTGCCCCACATTGCTTTTATCTGAGATGTGAGTTGAGCTGAAAAAACTGCAAGGACATGTAGTTTCATTTTTGTCATTCTGTGATTTTTAACTGTTTCCACTTCCAGTTGAATTTTAAGACGTTGCAATAACAGTCTGCTCTCGTTGAGGTGCTAATATGAGAAAATGTCCTTGAGCTGTCGTTATCAGAATAAATAGGTGATACGAATGATTAGCAAAAAGGGTGGATTAAAATTGTCTAGGGCTGCAACTAAAGATTATTTTCATTATCAATTAAGCTGCTGGTTATATTTTAATTAATCGTCTTTGAGGAATAGTGAGAGTTGTGATTACGGAGTCCAAGGTGACGTCTTCTTTTTGCTTGTTTTGTGCGGCCAAAATGTTTCTGTACCCAAAGAGATTCAATTAGCAATATGACATGACGTGCAGAAAAGCAGCAAATCCTCACATGTGAGTCGCCGAAACCAGCAAATATTGGACATCTTTGCTTGAGAAATTACTTAAATGATTGATCAGTGATCAAAATAGTTTGCTTTTTTTTTTCTTTTTTTTTTCGAAATCAACTCATCATTTCATCGCTACAATTTTCCGTTTCTGGACGACTTTACGACCCGAAGGACAAAATATTGTTAAAAGATGTTGATTTCATGCTGTTCTAAACTAACTACCTTTCTAAGACATTTTTTTAATACCTTTATTACTGTCTTCTCAACATTTTGAGTAAAACTCTGTTCTGACTTGGTTCACTCCTGCTTGGAGTGAAAGCAGCGTACCGTGAAAGACACACAACACACTCTGTTTAATGACAGATGCTTAACAGGCCGAATATCTAACCCCCCTCCTTTCATACTCGCACACTCCTACGCACGCACACACACACACACACACACAGTGGAAAGATGAGCATGCTTCTGCACCTTGTCAATCAAGTTTTTTTGTTTTTTTTAAGAGGGGCTGAAGGTCTCTTGGAGCTGAACAGCTTTGGGTTTTAGTCACATCGTTAACTCTTCCTGCTCCAGTTTGGGCAAAGCGGAACTCATTTTCTCTGAACTGTAAACCCGTTTAATGTATTTAATAATCTTCTTTTTAATATTCTGTCTTCGATCTGCCGCTTTGATGCAGGATGTGAATTTCTGTTTCCTGCCCTTTTTGTAAACGGCAACACGTTGAGTCCAGTCGATGAGCGGTCTGGCAGCTTTCGCTTGAGGTTAAACACTTTTAAGACATTTAAGGTCTGTGCTGAAATGTGGGTTATACAACAAGTCGCTCCAAACCAAGCAATCCGATTGGTCCACAAGACATTTAGAACGTGCTCAAATCAGCATGACGGCACGTAGGGGTGAAACGGATCGCAGGCGAAACCACGGTTCGGCACGCACGTGATCCGCGGATTAATTGCGTTTTTTGTTTTTTTGTTTTTTTTTTAACTTGTGGACGAATCTAAATAGTTTAGCGATCGCAGAGTGAAATATAGTTTTTCTGCAGATATTGCGTTATTTAAAACTCGATGCTGAATTTCAGTGAAACTACACACAACGGTCATGTGTTCGCGGCATATTAATAAGTCAACGATGGCCAGCGGCGGAGCAGAAGAACTTGAAAAGCCTCCCGCATCATTTAAATCGCACGTGTGGGAGCATTTTGGCTTGTAATATAATATAATGATGACGGAAGAAGGGCGGTGGACAAAACTAACGGTATGCAGACCCCAACAGTTCCTTGCTGTAAGTTTTCATGTAATAAATGGAAATGCAAATGGGGAAAAAACATGTTTGGCTCCTCCCCCTTTTTTTTCGGATCCGGAAAATGATCCGATCCGTGACTCGTGATCCGTGATGGGATCCGAACCGTGAGTTTTGTGATCCGTTGCACCGCTAACAGCACACCGTGCTCATCGCAAAGAAATATGACATTAATAAAACGTCTGGTGCTGGCGGATTTGCTGCTGTACCTTCTCGTTAATACCGGTGTGTGGCGTCGTCGTGTGCGGCCTGGCGGAGGCCAAACCGCTTTGTGACCGCCGTGACAATCTTGTATGTGAAAGGATGAAAGCATTTTAGACATGATTACATTTAATGACTACATCTTGACTTCTGGACTTTACAACGCTCTGGAGTTACTGGAAGGTTTTTCGATTGTGAAGTTAGTCGTAGCTAAATCTGTCCATGGAAAGCACATTAGGTTTCAGCTGATATCTAAGTTACAACAAGACTGAGCAGCAAGGCAGATTTGTGTTTATACGTGTGGTATTTATTCAGTTTGGGAAATCCCACGATCTCTAGAAAGCATTAGCTCAAGTCGGCCAGCTGACTAGAAATCGTCCCTGTTGCCTAGTCATTACTAAGGGTCGGTCTACTTGCTGGAGTAGTAAACTAGGTTTTAAATACATAGGATTCCACTGAAGCGACTGATTGCGTTCTAGTTATTAGTCAGACCCCATGTGTTTCCAGGGAAACGGAGGTAACGCTAGCTAAAACGTTTTTATTTTGCGAGCGAATTGCCTCACAATATGAATACATTTCTGTCGTACCTTTTATTGTGTTGTATAATCGCAATATTGCACTCGCGGGTGAGCGTTAACGTCATGATGGCGTGCCCAAAGAACAGCCTCTTGTGTAATATTGCTTAAGGGATTACAGCCCCCAAGAGGGATCAACCGAAAACTGTTCTGTAACCCTTTTGATTTGATTCACTTTTTGTATACATTTTTCTGTTTGGTGCCACTGTGTATTGAAGTACGTGTGCCAAACTAAGCACTGCGATGACATCATTTGGGCTGTAGAAACTTAAGACGAGCACACGTTATCCGACATTCAGTGGACTACGTGATTCAGCAGTTTGTTTGTTTATCGAGAAATTGATTTAGTGGTGGAAATGTTATTTCAGCCGTACTTTAAGATGTGGGTCTCTCTGCACGGGAGCGTTTACTTTACTTTCCCCGCGGCATTTTGTCCTCAGGACCGTACATCATTTCATTCGGCGAAAAAACTGAAATCCGACGACCAAGCTAGTTAGCTCGGTTGCTAACAGAGGTCAACACTGTCCAGGCGGCTTGCCGTCGGTCAGTGGTGCGAATTTGCGAGTCACCGTTACAAACGTTAAACTCAATTTGTGCAGATTACCCCCTGATCACGGCTATTCTATTGAAATTAACTGATTTATCTATTTAGCTGTTTTAAACGCTGCTGTGACAAGGTCTTCACACATAACCTCTTTCCAGCTCCTCCAATGTGACTATTTGCCGCGTTTGTTTGTTTCCGCTCATTGTAAACCGAGTCCTGCCTGGTCTTCAGCCTGTTGGTCGGACTAAATAAGCGGTCCTGAAGACCTGGTTTTGAGCTCTGGGAACCTGGGACGGCGTGGTTTTATTCGCGCAGCCCCCCCCCCCCCGTCCACTGGGGAGTCTCTTCCCTCTCCTCCCGTCTTCTCCTGTCCTCTCATACATTTTCTTCCCCTCCTCCTTTCCTTCCGTTCATTTCTTCTTTCCACTTCTCTCCTATAGCTCCTATCCAATACCTTTTTCCCTTTCCTCTCCTCACCTCTCTTCCTTCTTTCCTTCTCATCTTCCTCTTTTCATCTCGTTTATCTTTGTGTCACATCCCCTCCTTTTTTTGTTTTTTTTTTTCCCTTCTCCCTGCCTCCCGTCCCGTCTTCCTCTCCCCTCCTTTCCTGTCTTTTGTTTTTTTCCTTTTTTTTTTTTTCCTCTCCTGTGATCTCATTTTCTTCCCCCTTCCTCTTTCCTCGCAGTACTTACTTTGGTTCCTGTTAACAAATGAAATGGCAATCAGTGTTTGGTTGGTTTATTCAACAGCAATTCAGTCTGCTGGCTTTCTGCTGTGTGTGTGTGTGTGTGTGTGTGTGTGTGTGTGTGTGTGTGTGTGTGTGTGTGTTCGTGTTCCTCCCAGAGGCGGCAGATTATATATACGACTGCCCTCATTTGACTCGGTGAAGCTCACCTCAGGGGAAACCTGGAGGGCCAAATGCAGATTTGTCATTTTCAGATTTTAGTTTTATTCATGTATTCATTTTTCACTGGAAAGGTCAGCCGTGTGTGTGTGTGTGGGGGGGGGGGGGGGCTGGATACACAGTGCAGATGTTTGAATATCAGCATGTTTGGCCTCAGTTGTTTTCATCACGAGGAGGGCAGAGATCTGTGTGGTTTGTTTTCCTCTGGACTCCCTCTTCTCCGTGTCTACAGCTGTTAGGAAAAGCTCTCTGCTCGATAATCCCAACTCACTTCACACTTATGATACTGACAAAGTCCTTTTAAGTTCTAACTACCTAAATTCTTATGCCTGCTATTTGTTCAGGGTTACTAATGAAACATTTAAGGAGCTGAATGATCATGAATAGGTGTGTGTGGGTGTGTGTGTGTGGATATATACACACTTAAGCTCCCTGTTAAGTGAAATCGTACTGCGTGATTTGTCCAAAAATCAGTCTTTTTTTGTAAACATTGAAAGGATTCAAAGAAAGAATAATTTAACAACATGTTTCATGCGATTATGTGCATAATGTATATGAGCATTTTTTAACTTAATGTTGTTTTCGTTTGTCTGTGTCGCTGAGATCTGACATTTGTGTCGGCTGCTTTTAGCTTAATCACCCCTAAGTCACCTCTTTGCCGGCGCCAGCCTCTGTCAGTTTGTGTTGGCTGTCTGCCCACCACACACACACACACACACACACACACACACACACACACACAACGTGACACACTCATTTCTCTGTCAGAGTGTGAGCACATGACAGCGCTACCTTCGATGAGGTAATGGGCCCTGACAAATGTCCGTCACCAAGAAGTCAAGGGCTTCATGGTCGCCCTGCCCTCGTTTCTTTCCCTCGGCAGAGAGTTCGTTTGGTGAAACTTTCTGAACCTCTGAAATGTCACATTATAGTCAAAACCATGTAGTGATTAAAGGGGGGGGGGGTTCTTTCTTACGCATTCGTCAACTCCGATTTAGAAGAAGTTCATGACCAATCAAATGAGAATTATAAGAGAAATGGCTTCTTTTTTCTTTCATTTAAAAAAGATTTGGGATGAACAGTTGTTCTGTTATTGGCAGTCAGGCACTGCCTGGATAACATCTGTCCTGTGTGGCTTGTTGGAAAGTTTTCACACGCTTTGAACGTAAACGCGCGCGGCATAGTTTTCTGCGTCTTGTCAGTTGGCGTTTTAGACAACGTGTGACAACGTTTATTTTTGTCCAGAAAGCGTGAGATGCGACGACTGATGACGTGAAGCAATTGATCGATCCATCTGCAACTATTTTCATAACCTTTTCTATTCAAGCAACAACAAAAAGAAGTCCAACATTCCCTCCTTTCAGCTTCTCAAAACTATTGCGAGTATTTGCTGATTTTCTTTGCCGCATATGATGGTAAACTGAAAATCTTTTGGGTTTTGGGAAGATGGTTGATTGAAACAAGCAATCTGAATACATTAAGTTGGACGGTGGGAAATTACAATGAGCATTTTCACCATTTTTACGACATTCTATAACGAAAACAATCAATTGATTAACAGATAATCGTTAGTCGCAGCCCCAAATGTGACCGACATGCAACAGACATAAACGACGACAACATAACAATTAATAGACATTTTATCTTTAAAGTGATGCAGTTAGATCCTGCTGATATAAACACACCTGGCTAGAACAGCGTCCTCTTTCTGTTTTAGGACGTAAAGAAACCCAGCAGATTTCACTTGAATCTAAAGACTGGCGACCTTCTCAGTGATGGTCTGTAGTTTCTCCGGTGCAGTACAGCGTGGTTAATTTACTGTTAATCAGTCGTTCTGTTTAAAATGATAAAAAAATAAAGCAAATCACGGTTAGCACCGAATTCTCGCTGAAGTTAGTATATTTCAGGCAAACGGTAATTGTTTGTCTTTAAATGTACAGACAAAAAATATTGGTTCAAGAAAATGCTGATTTTTACACTGAATCAATATTTGAAAGTTTTACCACTTTTGTGCCCAAGGAAACCCTTTCATAATGGGATCCGATAAACAAATAAAAATTGGTTTGCCAAGCTACAATTAAGGCAGTTTTCTCTTTCAGTTTTCCTGGAAAGCGTTTTTTTGAAGTGAAATGTTTTCAGTCGACAGCACAGTCGCGTCACATCGACGACGGCAGTGTTTCAGGATGAACGAGATGCTGATTTATTGATGTCAAAATGTGACACCTTTTTTACTTAATGGAGCGTAAAATAGAAAACGTCAAGCATCTGCTAAGGGGGCCGGATTGCGGCGGTCGGTCCTGCTGTGTTTGTTTGGCTGGTGTCATTGGCCCCGCTTGGTACGCCCATGGGTGCTTGGTGCGGCTGGCCGTTCGGGTCACGGGGAGGTTTCGGATTGTATGGCGCCTCCTGCAGCTGGTGATGAAGGGTGGGGGGAGGAGGAGGGGTGTGTTGGCGGTTTGTTCTTGCAGGCCGTCCAGGTCTGCAGCTGTGTGTGTGTGTGTGTGTGTGTGTGTGTGTGAAGTTTCCCCAGTGTGTTTCCCAGGAGTGAATGAGAGGGTTAAGTGATGGATTTGTCATCGCGCCCTCGCTCTCTGCAGTATGACAGCTCACAGCATTCCCCGCTAAATGACTCACCCTACACACACACACACACACACACACACATATGCACAAACACACACCGGCATGTTTCTCAAACGGCTGTTATGCAACAAAAATATGAAACACGGTCCAGTCAAAAGAGTGCCGCATATTGGAAACCAACAAACGCACGCTGTACGCCGTCACGCAGGTGTGTTAATACAGACGGGCGAATCTCCCTGAATCCTCCTGGTGCAGCCCCCCCACCCCCTGCCCCCACGCCAAGGTGAGCCCCCAATATGTCAGAGGGAGAGTGATGGGTCCTCGCCGTCGTTTAATAAAGCGCTCCTCCGTGGCCTCGGGTGCATCAGTCAACCGGCCGGGCAGCCCGAGGTCTGCCACGCGACAGCCGGCAGCTCCATCAAACACCGCCGGGCCTGGCAACGGGCCGACACAGCCGAAGCCCTGCTCCGGATCCAGGCCACAGCACGAGTTTCACTGCAACAAAACAAAAAAACAAAAAGGAATCCGGAACATGATCCAGTTATTTAAGTGATTTAGTCTGGTGCTCACTCTTGACAAGTCGTCGTTGTTGTTGTTGTTGTTTTGCGGGAGGAAGCGTCAGGTTTTACTTCCATCAAGGTGTGGTTGTCAGTGAACATGATTTTTAAAACTGCTTCTCAAAAATGTGGAACCTTCTGACCCAGTTGGAAGACTAGTCCTGTAGTCTAATATCATGTCCAGAGTGTTTCATTACACGGGAAGAAAACAAAGTCTTCCAGCAGGGAAAAATATCGTGCGTCTTTTGTTCCATTTCATTTTCAGTCACTTTGAGAATCGTGTTGACATTTAGTTCGACACGTGAGGTGGATCCAATAACAGGAAGATTAGTCATTTAGTTTGGTATTGATTCGGAAACATCTCAAGACGTCAGGATTTCAGACTGTATTGCCGGTTATTTGGGATTGGAAGGGTGCAGTGTATCATCTGTTGTAGCCATTTTTGTTGTTTCTTTTCATTGCAGCATTATTTAGGTTGTTAGAATTTTCGTTTTTTTAAAAATAAATAAAAATCACCTTGGTGGATAATTTGACCTCCTGCTCTGCTCGTCTCCCAGCATTATTAAAGGACGATGAATCATTTTAAGTCTTTAATCCGTTTATGTCAGCAGCACACGGTCTCCTGTGAGGTTTCCCACCTTTTAGTGTGATGTAGGCCAAAGATTGAGTGCGCTGTGAATAAAAGTAATAATGTGAGATAACGGAGGGAGACAGCTGCGTTTCAGCCGGCGGTGTGCGTTTCTGCTCTCTAGTTGTGTGGCAGACTGTTGGCGCTGCTCTGAGGTCAGATGGGTGTTTGTCCCTGACGGTGTGGACAGACTGTGCTTACAGTACACACAGAGCCCCTCCGGCTGGAGCGTAATTGTTCCCGTCGGTTTGCATGGCGGCGCGTGCGAGCGTGTTTTCGAGAGCGTGTGAGAGGTCGCCCGACCCCCGTCTGACATGTCGACGGCCTCGTCCCTTTGATGGGGACACGGGGAGGCGGCTGTGGAGTGCTGTCTCTCTTCTTCTTCTTCCACTTGTGTGACCAAGCGTTCTATACGCACCCTAATGGAGGTGAAAGGCGCATGGATCCAGAACAGTCCCTTAAGCCATCTTATAGCAGGATGGGTTTAACCTAATGTTTAAGGCGCTGCGGTGTTACTCTTCGCCTTGTGCCGAAAGTTTGCATTGAACGCCTGATCAGATTAGTGATCTTGTTTGTTATTCTTTTCTCAGATAATTCCTGATTCAAATCAGACTTTTGCCAAATGATTGACTGTATTTTATTTGGCAAAGACCTTGTGTTTACACGTTTTGTAATATTTGAGAACTTTGGCTTGTTTTGTTGAAATGAAGAAAAATTAGTAAGGCATCGCACTAATAGGATTTTCTCAAATTATGTCCAGCCCTAATAACCAAGACCTGTACATGCTAGATTTAGCAGTTTCACTCATTTCTACTACTTTCAAAAATATATTTTTATGTATTTAAATTCTAGTGTGTTTTCTGCATTTATGCTGTTTCGAATGCACATAAGCGCCACATCTGATACAATACATTGTCATTGTGTATTCAGTTTGTCAGCGTGTGTTTGTGTGTGTCCATATCAAATAAACCACAAGAAGAAGAGCATTTTTGTTAAGGAGTGAGCGCGTAAACCCAATCAACTCCAGTAAACAACCTTGAAACACGAGGGTTTCTGGGTAGGGGGGGGCGCGGATGTTGGCACCTGACAGCCAGCGTGTTTGGAAAGCTGAGCGGCACAAAATAAAGCCTGAAAAACACCGTAGACGAGGTTGCGGTGACTACGCGGTTGCCTCGCCTCCTCTGCAGCCTGCAGTGTCTGACCTCCGGGGTCAGAGTTGTAACCTGCAAACAAGAGACCTCTGAGTCCATGTGACTTCTGTTTACAAGCTCTGGTTCACTTGACCAAATACATCAAGGGACTCCTTTACGCTGTGGTTGAGGCCCCCCCCTCTTTTTGTGAGCATGATAAATGATTTTCTTCAGCACAGTTGCTCCCCCCTGCCTCAACTCCGGCGCCCTTAAAGACCTTTTTTTTTTTTGTTCATTGTATCGCCAAGAAAACACGGCATGGTCCGGTTCCACTTTGCTCTAAAAGGATGGACATGCAAAGGTCAACAGCATGTCTTTGTTCTGGTGAACAGACAGGGTCATTTATATGAGAGGTGCACGGGGAAGTTCACTTCGCCACCTACAGCATTTCTTTTTCCAGTGACATGTTTGGCGGTCCGATGATTGGCCTTGCGCCTTCACAGCAGCGTCCCCGCTCTTTCGGCGCGAGTTTCCTATAGGTGTTCTGCTGCTGCTGTTTAAAAGACCGCGCACCCCCCCCCTCTCTTCCTTTTATTCTTCTGTCGCTACTCGTTCCCTCCCGTGTCATTGAGTGGATAAATGTGTGGAGGCGGGTGGTGGGTTTTTTCTTGAGAAGAAGTGGAGGGAATTGGAGGAAGATGGAAGGAGAGGAGGATCAAGGACTGGTGGGGGGAGGAGGACAGATTAAGGAGTTGGAGGGGGGGAGGCTGGTGGTAGCGGCTTGCCTTTCAGCCCGTTTCACAGTGGCTGGCTAGTACCTGCTTGTGTCAGTTGTTGCGTGGTGACCTTTGACCCAGGGGCTGGCGGGCTTCAGTGGCGGCGTCAACTTGAATTAGAGAGCCACGCGACTCGACGCTCTACAGAGGCTCTGACCCGCCGCTGCAAACACCGATTCAGATGCGCGTAATGACAGACAAACACAGGGGGGGGGGGTCATCTAGTTCCCAAAGAGACGGCCCCAAGAGGAGGTTTGGGTGTGATTTCAATTTTATCAATACCGGTTCTAATTCTACTCATCAATTCCGGTTTGAATCCCGGTTCTTGTCAAAAAAAACCCAAAATATGTTTATGTGGAAATATGTGGAACAATAACTGGGGGCATCAAAAATCGTACAAAGACCTGTTAGATATGAATGACATCCAGTAGGGCATGACTTGCTATCTAGCTACGGGGTGGAAAATTGAACGAAGGAAGAGTTTTTTTGTTTTTGAAAAAAATAGGTGACCTACAGAATGTTAAATGCACAAGAATGATATAATGACAGAATAGCAGACCTGCACGTCAACATGCCCAAATCCACCCCCCCTCCCTACCACCCCAGCAGGCCAACCCATGCAAAGCAAAAAAAAAGAAAAGAAGAAAAATGATAATAATCCAATTAAAGGAGATATATATATATGTAATAATAACAATAAAATACATAACATTTAAAGAAATAATTACAAAAATTGAAACAAAATAAATTTAAATAAATAAATAAAATATTGTATAAAATATCCAATTTGATGGGTTCTGAAGGATGTGGCTCTTTGAGGATTTAGCTACTGCTGTATCATCATGTCGTGAGTCACTGAACTGCTTGCCGGTTTTTGGTTACAGTTGTTTAAGCTATTTTTTGACGGTGGGGTTCACGGTTGAGGATTTGGGTAACTAGGCTAATGCTCAGGCGGAGGTACAGTAGGACATTTCCACTGCTGCCTTCCGATTTGCAGATGCTTCGCTCTTCACTTAGTCGTGATTGGATGGGATGGACTGCTGCAGCAGGAGCGTAAACCATGGCTTTATTGCAGTGTTGCCGCGCATGCATCTTAGGCTGTGTCCAGTCTACCTCTGCGGATCAGAGACATTAACTTCAGGTTTCGGGTCAGATTTGGTTCGGGTTCTTGGCAAAAGTCTGTTGTCAGCTGCCATTTCCGTGCGGGCCTCCCAACACATGTGCCATCTTGCCTTCCTTTATTTGGTAATACAATAAATTCATATGTTCAAATATTCATTCAGAAAGGATGACGACTATGCAAACCCTGTACAAATGTATTATAGAGCCGTCTTGTGTGTTCGCTTAATTACCTTATTTTCCGCACTATAAGGCGCACCTAAGAGCCTTACATATTCTCAAAAAACGGCCGTGCGCCTGATAATCTGGTGCGCCTTATGTGTGCACTGAGTTCCAAAATCTGTAAAAGTTTTGTTGTGCGACTTTGGTTAGTGCTCCGCCTGTCGGACCTCTTCCCGCTTACCTCCGCCTAGGTATACTACCGGTATGCTGCAAAACAACATTTGTTTGTCTAAGGAAAATGAAAATGGCACCAGGACAGAGTCGTGCTTACGAGGCACAATTCAAGCTACAGGCTATCCGTTAACGCGGTTGTAAATGGGAATAGAGCAGCTGCGAAAGAATTCAACATCAATGAATCTATGGTTCGGAAGTGGAGGAAGCAAGGAGGTGAACTGCGCCAAGTTAAGAAGACGAGACAGAGTTTCCGCGGGAACAAAGCGAGGTGGCCACAGTTAGAAGACCAACTTGGATTACTGAGCAAAGAACAGCCGGGAGAAGCGTCTCTCCAGTCGCCGTTCGATTCACTTCAGACACAGAAGATGAGGACTTTGATGGATTTGTGGGAGAAGATTGATTCAATAACAATGTGAGTGGATTGTTAAATAGTAGAATAAAGTTCAACTAAACTCAATGTTTTGCTTCCGTTACCTTTTTTTATAGGCCGTATGCTTTAGCATGCGCCTTATGGTGCAGAAAATACGGTAATACAATCTGTTGTACTTCAAATGGGTGCCTGAGCTTTATTGTTCATCTATTTAATCGATTTAGTTTGGGAATCTCGGTCCCGTGTGTCCAAGCGGTCAATCGGACTCTTCTGACCCCGAAACCTCTCCCTATAAGGAGTCATTTCTGTTTTCTTGTGCTGTTGGTTTCCTCCAGTCGGCCTTCAAAGTGCGCAACATTTCCAAGAGGATTAATTAGATTAAACGGAGTGTTTGCTCGCTCCTTAAGGTGTTTGTGTTTTCTCCTGCAGGACTATGTGGCAGTGTTTGTTTTTTTTGGGGGGGGGGGGTTTTCCGTTTCGTTTTTCTTTTCTAAAGAGAATAATCAGTCGCATTAAGGTATAATGAAGGGATTGGCAGGCGGTTGGAACCTGTGGGACCAAGCTGTTGTTTGTGGCCGCAACGCGAGTCCACACAGTGTTGATTTACAGTGCGTGTGCATGTTAAACGTGCATCACCCCCCCACCCCCCAGGATTGCTTTTCTTTTTTGCCTGAGGGCAGCGTGTTCATGTTGCTGAGGTGTGTGTGTGTGATGGTTAAGATTGATGTTTTCCTGCTGAAGCACCTGATGAGAGGCAAATAGTAGGTGCTCAAATGGAAGAGTGGAGTATAGAGGTTGCAACACAGAGAAAAATAATGATTTTTAAGAAAATAATGACCAAAAAAAACGAAAGAAGAGAGGAATCTGCCAGTATCACAAACTCATATTCTTCCCAGTTAGCTTTTGTAAATCCCTGCTGTTTTCTAGTCTCATCATTTCTACAGAATCCTTGTAAAACCCCTTAATGAGTTTTTCAAATCGTGTGTGCCTTTTTGTTTATCATTTTGACCTCCAGCCTCCGTTAGCTTGCAGCACGGTGCCTTCGGGTTGCTCACAGTGGAAGTGGAATTACCAGCCGTTAAGCCTGAGCAGGGATCACCTTCCTCTGGCCGGCGTCGCCTACGAAGGTGAAGCTGGCAAAAACTGGCCTCACAGCAGCGGCGACAGCTTTCACAGGTGGAAGAACGACACCTCTGAAGGGTGTAGTTTTTATAAGACAAGACATTTCTTCCGCGTTAAAATATTTGTCCGGGCATTCGTTTGAAATTACCCTTCTTTTTTTTTTTTTTTTTGTTGAAAAATACAGTCGGGGGGGGGGGAGAGACAAGAAACCTGGAAACACTGGCTCAATCCTTTTAATTAAACCAGGAAAAGATTGTTGTCAAGCAAATGGACTGAGATGTGAGAGAGGGAGAATGAGCAAGGGATGAAAGGAAAGCCAGCGTTAGGAATACAGCGGGGGATTAAAGACAGTGAGCGAGTGTTACAGACCCCTGGCCAGTTTGCTGCTGTAATGAACATTAGGGCTGCGGCATAAATTTAATGACCTGTGAAACAAACAGCGTGGCTGAGACCAGTGCCTCTGAATGCTAAGTGGCTCCATTATTAATACCAGCTCAGAGATGCCACTGAGTAAACACACTGTAAGTCTCTTTCCCCTATGAGGCCCGTTAAACACACGGCGGCCGTGTGTTGGCGGTGCACCAGCTCACCGCCAGCTCTCTGAAACGGGGTCACGTCTTGCTTTTGTACCTGCAGAATTAATGGCACGTCGCCCGTTAACAGCATACCCGCGCTAACTAACAGGCTAGGAATAGCACTGCGGCTAATGGCTGTGCAGGTTAGTCACCTTGATAATGAATACCTTAGTGATGGGGCAGGTGAGCAAGTGGATAATGAATAGGTTCCACGCCGCTCAGAATTTAACAGGTAAGCGAGTGTAAATGGCAAGCGGAGTTCATCCGACGCTGTTTGGTGACACGTGTCATCAATCTGTGCAACATGTGTTAAAAGAATAGTGATTCAAGCAGCAGGCAATATATAAAAGTTTGGTTTAAACCCGAATTAATTTGCACAAGTTCAAATCAAACAAACAAAAGTGGCCGATTCATTACCTCTACTTGAATAATATGATATATTTATAATATCTTTTAATTGTAACTGAAAAATAGAATCAGATATTTGACAAACAAAAGTCACTAATTGCGTTCACCACAGAAAACCTTGTGTCCTTTTGTTAATACACCATGGTTGTTCCTTGTGGCTAGTTTCAGTTCCCTTACGTCCTGCCCAGGCTTCCTGTTTGAAGCGAGAAGCGAGACTCCAATCGCGGTTGTCGTGTGACTTTGAGGCACTTACAAGGCGGGTCTGCAGGTACGGGGCCTTGGAAGGAGCTCGGAGTCTGATTACGAGCGATGTGGGCTTAATCAAACGATCCGGCACAGGGGAGACCAGAAGAGCCCAGAGCTAACCAGACGTCTGCGACATGAGGAGGGATACATGGCATGAGGAGGTTTGCTCGAGGCTATAAAATGCAATCACAATCTCCTGGACGGGAGCCCGCGATGGCTCAGCAACCAGCCGGGGAGTAAAGGCGATCTGTCAGCAGACGGTCCCCTGCTCTGCTCCCGAACCCAACCTCAGGCTACCTGCTCATTCTACACAGAAGATGCTCAAGACTCCAGGCTGCTATTTCAGCAGGCAGGCAGCAGTGGGTTCCCATCATTATCAACACTGTGGCCGTGGTCTGTGTCTCTGACATCTGAATCTGCCCATCTGTTTGTTTTTTCTTAGCTGTGTTCGCCCTGGTGTGTGTGTGTGTGTGTACACTGGCAGAACCTGGGCTCAGCAGGACTCCCATCTTGTTTTCCATCACATGCTGTGTCTCACGCTATGAGGGGATAAATATTTGAAAAGCAGAGGAAGCCCAGTGTCCCCAGCTGCTGTGGCCTGAGGTGTGGCAGTCCTTGCGTTAGCTGCACCTTTTACCAAAGTGACATATATTTTTTTCTGCCTAAACATAGATTTCAGCTCAAAGTGTACATTACTGGCCATTATTCTCTGCAGGGTTAGATGTGAAAGGTCACCAACCTAAGTGCTGGCGCAGCAGAAGCCCAGATGAATAAGTAATACCATCAATGACAAGTCTGGATACGACAGTAGAGATGCTAAGTGCTGGAAGGTTTTTGATAGAGAGAAAAGAGGTGCAAGCGCCGCTGAGTTTATTTTTTTATTTTTTTGCAAGTTTCAGAAGGAAGAAAACATTAATGATTTAAGGAGCGAACTGGGAAAAGAAGAGGCAAAGGCTCAATCAGACTGTTCAAGGTGCTGTTTTCTGCAGTTGGCACCCTCTAAAAGCAGCACGCGCTTCTAGCTTGGTCATCTGTATACAGTGCATCACAGCGGGTGAGGATTACACTATTGTATTCTCACTGTCCACATACAGTACATTGGTGTCCTCTGGGTTTTTCATGGTTTCAGCCCCCTTAGTCCCAGTTAAGGGAGCTATAGTGATACTTCAGACAATAGTGCTTCCAATTTTGTGGCAACAGTTAGGGGAAGGTCCTTTCCTTGTTTCAACACGACGGCGCCCCTGTGCACAAAGCCAGCTCCATAAAGAAAAGGATTTTCCCAGTTTGGCTTGCACCACCCCCCCCCCCAACACCTGTGGGATGAACCGGAACGAGCCCGACCTTTTCACCTAACCGCAGTGTCGGACCTCACTAATGCTCTTGTGGCTGAATGGGGCGCAAACCCCTGGTTCCAAAGCTCTTGCCTGGAGAGAGCCTGACACCAGAAGAGCGGAGGCTGTTTACAGCAGCACATTAATGCCCATGGTTTTAGAGTGAGATGTTCAAGATCACATATGGCTGTAATGTTCAGATGTCCGCGTACTTCTGGCCATCTGATGTATTGGTTACCATGCTGCCTTAACATTTTTAGTTTAATAAACTAGTACTCAGTAGTTTATTAAATTTGGTTCAGTGCAATTATTTAATCTGAAATTTCCGAATGTGATAACGAGACAATTAAATTTGACCTGACTTGAAACTGGCAAATGTACAGAGAGTTAATGACAAAACATGAGTTTATTTAATTAAATTGATCACGAGATTTTGTGGCCTAGGACGTGTAGAAAATCGCAGAATAGCAGGGCTCTCTGGAAATGGGCTTAACATTCACCACGGCTTGGACTGAATTTCCAACTTGTGCTTTTTCGCCCAGTGCTCTCCAGACACAAACACCCTCTCGCACACTTGTGCTTCTCCCACTTCGTCTCCCATCACACCACGTGAGATTGTCCGTAGTGAGCCATCAGTCACGGCGGTAACGACAGCTCCATAAACAGAAGGCGATAGCGTTCACATCGTCCTGCAGCACTTCCCTTCCTTCCTGCTGACCTCTGCACAGCTTCGGTGGCAAGGACAGGACTCGGCTTATCTCCACTCGCTGAATTTAGACACCCAGTGTGGGTGGTAGGAACACCCAGGTGTCAGCAGGGATGCAGTGTCGAAAATAAAAAGGTGGGCGAACTGTGACCTCCGTGCGGTGGTCAGTGTCAGGCAAACAACTAACAATAGAAACAAAACCGAGTCATATTTAGGAGATGTATTTAAAGGAATATGCCAAATTTAACGTAAAGGCAAAATGGAGTGAGTCAGTGGCTAGTTCGAAAGCTGTAGGGCTGCAACTAACACATCTTAAATTAATCCATTATCGATTTAATCTGCCGATCATTAACCAGATTCATTGTGTCGTCTATAAAATGTCTGACAATAGTGAAATTGTTCTTAAAATGACGTCCTTGAATAGCTTGTTTTGCCCCAAATCCAACAATATTCGATGTTATATGTAACAGAGAAAAGCAGCAAAGGTTCAGCCATTGTGAAACATTTTGCTTGATAAATGATTAAAACAATTGATCAGATGGTTTCAGATTAAATGTTTGTTGATTGACTCATTCATTGATCATTAGCAGTAGGTACTGTAGCTACCAGGTTCACTATGCCGCTGGATATTTCAAAAACATCTTTTGAATCGCATTTCAAAAGCAAATAACGTAGTATTTTTTGGTTTTATAGTTTACGGGTGCGTCTGCACAGCTCCAGAGCTCCTTTTGTACAGGCTGCCCCGTTCAGCCTTGTGTGTTTTGTTTTGTCTGTGTTCCGGCTTTTTGTATACGAGCCCATGAGACTAACAATGCCCATTTGTGTGCTTTCCTGTGCCTATTGTTGCCACTGCCTCTCCGTGCCCCCGCTGGCATCCACTCGCTGTAAGGTCGAGACAATGATCACGAATAGAGTGCCATGTATCTGCACTGGCTTGACCCCGTGGACCTTCCTGTTGCCTTTAAAACCCCGGCCTCGTCCTCCCCCCTTAACCTTTGACTTCTGCAGCAAAGACCGGCTGGCCTTTCATGTCGGAAACAAGGCTGGGTGTGCTCCCGGCCTTTTGACAGGAATCTGTGAGGACCTGCTGCTTTCTGTCTCATAATCCTCAGGAGGAGAGAAATTCCGGACAAATAACAATATAACCAAAGCAGTGATGTCATTTTAACAGCTTAAGCAGTCAGTTGCGCCTGAACACTACAGGTTTGAAAATGAGAAAGATCTGAGGGTGTGGAGGTTAAAAAGACGTGAGTTTACCAGACCGCTTTAGCCCGCTCCTCTTCTCTGCCACTGCTCTGACGCTACGTTAGCCGCTACTAGAATAACACACCCAAATCTCCGACTGAACTGTCCGAGGTAGAGTTGAATTGTGGGTAAAGGAAGCGCCGGGTTTTGGGAGGAATGTGTGAAATAAAAAAAAGACTGTCTATGGTTCTGCTGCGTTGATTTGATAACATTTTTGTCACCTGTCCATTGTGAGTCCGACAGTGTTCCAACAGTGCAATGCTAAATCGGTGGAGTTTGAATGCAGGGAAGGAAGGCCGTCACGAGAGAGGAGTAGTGGACTACGTATTGAATAGTTAATTTCGGACACAGTCTGGCTTTTTATTAAAGTAACAAAGATTTAAAGTCGTAATGCCGCAACTTGTAATGTCACCACTCTGGGCCAATTTATGTCAAAGCATCTCAATTAGTTGTTTTTTGGGTTTTTTTTACTGTTAAAATTCAGTCTGTGTGTAAAGAGCAGCAGACCTTCAGCGTTGGGCCTGAATTGGCGCAATGACTAGCAGAGGCCAAAACACACAATGGCGCTTTTTAATAATTTTCCTTTCATCCCTTTTCTGCTCTCAGTATTGTGAGCCATAAATGAAAGTTTGAGATGTTCAAACCGCTTTTTCAACAAAAAAAAAAGAAAAGAAAAATTTTCAATTAACTTGCAGACCCGGAGCTGTAGCCTTTGTGCTGAGGAAGAAAAGCAGTAAGAGGCTACAGCCTGAAAGACACACCTGTGTAACGAAGTGCGTTCATTCAATTTTCAGATCACCTTGTCCTGTTTGAAATCCGTAGAAAAAAAGGCCGCGGCCCCGGTCCTTGGAGCACAGCTGGGAAATGAAACCTTGCCTGTCAGTTATTGTCACGGACGAAAGCTCACTTATTTCCCAGAGATATTATCCTGCCTCCCTTCACTCCTTTCTCCCCCCTCTTACATTGTTCTCCAGGATCAAGTTCATGGAGGTCGGGGCTGGAGGAGGGTAATGGGACCCTTGTCCCTGTGTCTCAGGGCAGGTTGAATGGGTCTCGGCCCCTGGCCCCTGGCCCCCAGCCCCCATACAGGCTCTCTGAATGGGACCCTGATTCCCGCTCTTTTTATTAGTCTCGTCTCCAGTTTCTTCAGAACTGCCCGGCTTCCTGACAATCCCTATCCATATTTCAAAGTGTTTGGATTCCATGTTGACATATAGACACATCTGTGTTCCCATAACCCCTCACTGCGCCTCCCAAACTCCACCTGCCACATCCACAGGCAGCTCTGTACCCCTGCTACTACAACAAGTACGACTGGTATCCTGAAATCCTTAAAGCTTCTTGAGAAAATGGAACACACTTGTCTGTGTGACGCTTTCAGGCCATTCAGCTCAATGTCACTGCGTCAAACACGCCAGAGTAGGAGTGGTGCTCCTAGTGGGGAAAAAAAGGATTCATGCATATTTTGGATAATTCTGTCGGTCGAATGTGGTTACACTGCCTCACAAAATGTGACTAAATTGTGGCAGACTGGAGCACTGGAAAGCAACCTTAACCTGTCGGATGCAAAAGCACCTTGTCTGTGGGACCGTGCGTGTATCATGTGCAGTGGTTATTATGGCGTAAATGTGCAAATATTCAAATAGTTTTTCAGTTGACGTTGTTTTAACGGCCTGTTATAGGGGTGTAACGAACACAGGAGTCACGGTTCGGCGCGATTCGGTAAAACTCGAACCCAAATAGTTCCCAGACAACTGATTTTAAAGGACGCAGGCAGGTCTTCCAGCTCCGGCGTTTCATTTGCTGTAGTGTGACTGAGAGGCGTGCCGATCAGCTGGTCGTGCTAACCTCAGCACACGCTGCGGACGGCGTACGGCCAAAAGTTTCCGGGTTGGAACTCACGCCTGTGATCGTTAGTTTCCGCATTACGTGCATCGATCTACGTCCCGCGTGGTCGGCGGGCACCGTACCGTGACGGTTCGGCGCGAACACACACGCCGTTCCAGCCATAGTCTGTTATCAGTTTGCTGTGGGTGCCTGTGAATCGTTTTCCTCATTCAGCGCCCCAGTGTGTAACCAGGCCTCTGCTCCCTCTGACACGCAGACACTTTATTCTGTGTTTCGATTGATTTTAATATTAATTGCCCCCAATGCATGGCAGGACTCTGCCACCACACACACATACACACACACACACACACACACACAATGCATGCACACTGAGTCACTCTTCCAGACAGGCAGTTTCGGTTACTGTCATCTTTGATGGCTTTGATGTCTGTGCTTATCCAGTGTATCTCTGACTGCAGAGACTGTGTGTGTGTGTGTGTGTGAGTGTGTGTGTGTGTGTGCGTGTGCGTGTGTGTTGAAGGGAGTGTGGGGGTGGTAAAAGAGGAAGTCTCTTAGATGTAATGATGACAGGGGATACACTCTGAACATCTCTGCTCTCATTTGATTTCCTGCTACAATGTTGGGCACTTTCCCGTTTCTCTTCTTCTCCTTCTTTTTTTCTTCCCCTCCGCCCGCCGTCTCTCGGTCTTCACGCGCACTCAGACCTGCACGTAGTGAATTGCTGGAAGCTGCCGGGTCGTAGAGAGCAGCTGTGTTTTGCTGTGAAGCGTCTACTGGCTGATGCAGCGGTTGTTTTACATTAGCGGCCTGCAGGTCAAACTGCAGCTGGCTGCATCTCAGTGTGGAGACAACCCCTGGGGAGAGAAAAGAGTGCGTTTTGTGTGTGTGTGTGTGTGTGTGTGTGTGTGTGTGTGTGTGTGTGTGTGTGTGTGTGTGAACCATCCCGTCCCCATGGTTGTAGCCTTTCCTAAGCGAGCTAAGTCTGGTGGCTAACCCTTAGCGCCTCTGCGTTTGGCAGCATGACTGCAGCGAGATTAATCCATTCCACACTCCATCAGTCACTGGGCACAGGTTATTAGTGCTGTGGCAGAGCGCGCACACACACACACACACACACACACACACACACACGGCCCCTTCACCCTTGCGACTTCGCCTTCTACCTTCTACCTTCTACCTCGTCCCCAAAGTTTGCAAAGGTGGCCTTGGTGTTGAGAGGCCATTTGTCAAAACCCAGCCAGAGTCTCCACTTGGCTCCTTTTAATAAGGCTACCTGGGCTCTGGGATTACACACACACACACACACACACACACACACACAGTATGCGCTCCGCTTTGCACATACTCATACAGCTCTGAGTGTCAGGTGGTGCGTCCCTCGGGGCTTATAAAAGTCCCATTAACATGGCCCTCCTCATTGGTTCTGACAGGTTGATCAATTAGACCCCTCCCCCTGCTGACCCCTGGGCCGCTCTGACTCAGAGGTCAGACGCGATGGATCGCTTTTACTGCGTGCGCACACACACACACACTCAACTCTCCCTCTCCCCTGTTCTCTCTGGGCTGGTCGCGGTGCAGCTGTTCTCCAGCCTTTAGGTGGAGGATCATACTTTAGCTGAGGCACTTTTCGATCTTATTTCTGTCTCAGCCTGCAGGGATATATGTCTGTTTGTTCGTCTGTGTGTGTTCTTGTACTGTCCTTCTGCAGACCAAACGTGCTCATAGATACCAAGGGATTCCTCCAATGTGACAATTATTGTCAGTTCTCTTTTTTTTTTTTTTCGGTGCCCTTGGGGGTTTGTCCAGCTTTAGTGCCCCCCCCCCCCCTCCTCCTCTTTATTCAACACTCTGGGTCTCCTTATCATAGGCTTGGACATCGTTCCCATCGATAATAGCGTTTTATTCAGCACCTTCATCACTCAGGGCACTGCAGGAGCATGAGCGGTCGGACGATCGCACGCTGAACGCATTTACAAAGAACCCACCGTTCTTCTTTGCATAAAGGGATTCTAACCAACGTTTCCACCAGAGGCTTTGGTGGATTAGCGCAGAAAGAGACGGCAAACCAGCTACGATTGCGACTGAGCGCCTTAATCTAAACCCAACATGTCTTGTAGTTGCAATGCATTCTGGCCTGATTTCCCTATTGTTCCCTGTGCCTCGTCTACGATGAATTTCTCCCTGTATGATTGTTGAACGTGCGAATGGCGGCTCAAAAATGAGCTTTTCCTTTTGCTTCTGAGGGACCGACACCAACCATTTGGAGGGGCGGTGTTGTTATAGCACTGATCCCTTGGAGATGGTATCACATCGTCTATAATTGTCCTGTTATTTATTTCAGCTTGCAGTCGTTGGTCCATCTGTCCGACGCTTCAGGGCCAGATTTCCATGACATTTGGGTAACGACTCTCATGGTCTCCGGAGGATATTTCCTGACGCATTTGAACCCTTAACCTTTGCCGTAGTTCCACCATCAGGTCAAAATGTCCACCTCACCAACACTTTCATCAAGCTATCCACAAGAAATTGTAATTATGATGGGTGGATTATCATGAAGTTCACTGGCCACATTTATCCCCCTCAGAGTGTGAACTTGAATAATTTTTTAACTTAAATCCTCTAGCGTCATCTCCGGACAGACTTCACTGATAAGACTTTAAGACTGTTGATGTTGACTATGGTGAATAATAAGTAGATGAGTAATCAGTATATCGTTCAGTCTGCCTTTAACATGGTCTTTGCAGCCTCTGGGGGGGGGCAGTCGTGCATTTTAGGACCTTCGAACGACATTATAGGACTTTAAAGCTTTTTACAATGTTTGAACGGACAATCGTGGGTGGCATGCAGCTGGACTCGAACCCGGGCCGCTGCGGTAAGGACAACAAAGCCTTGTGCATGGGGAGCACGCTCGACCAGGTGAGCTCTGCGCGCCACATCTTCATTCAGTTTTTGGGCTCAAGAAATCAGTGCAGTCAGGGTGTTCACAGGTGCAGTAACACAGACAGACGGACTCCGCTTTCCCGCTGGGCTGTTTGCTGGGAGGTCTGAACTGCTGTGCCTCAGTCGTATGCTGAATGAGACGCAAGCAGAGGGGGCTGAGAGTCTGCACTGAGTTTGCTAAGCAGTCTGCTCCGCTCAGGGTGAATTACGGCACGTCTGTGTGTGTCTTTCAGGAACAGGATAAAAGAGAGGTTGACCTGAGATTGTTAAGCAGGAAGAGGCCCTACACATGCTTTTTAACCTACACCAGCAGGTTAGACGGAGGGAAAAGAAAAGGACTGAGAATCGGTAACCCCTGAGGCTCCCAGCAAAATGATCCTTACTGTATGAATTAATTTATCAGAAAATATCTAGACTACAAAATGTCCAAAGGTAGGTTGAAACCGATTCAAACAGTTCGGGAACGCCAAAGAAGTAACACAACGCGTACATATTAATTTAGCAAATGGGGCTTATGTAACTGCCAGGTGTAAGACAAGACCAAATGCAGTGTGGATTTGCCTACACACTGCTTCTGTTTGGTATGTTACAACAACAATTATTATGTGGTTCTATGGGTGAAGTTAATATCGCTTTATTAATATATATATAACAATATGGTAAACGTTGGCACAATCACAAATAAAATGATGACATTCAGTGACATACTCCAAAAAAAAAAAAAAAAAACTTTTTTTTTGTATACATTCAATTATTGATGTAAACATGAGAATTTTGCAAAACGATAACACGATATGACAATTCAATACGATCAATATGATGAGATTCGACTGAAAGGCAGTAGACAATAGTGATGACGGTTATGTTGATTACTGATGAAACTGCAGATTTTTTTTCAGTTTCCAGGTTCTTCAAATGTCTGGTTGTGTCCAACCAACAGTCCAAAACCCAAAGATATTTACAGTTATTTAGAACTGAGAAAAGTAGCAAATCCTCACATTGCAGAAGCTGGAAATGAGGAAACGTTGGCCTTGCTGCTTTAAAAATGACTTTTAACGATGAATTAACTGTCAGAATAGTTGCCCGATATTTTTCTGCCGATCAACTAATGGACTAGATGCTTCAGCTGTATTGTTTTTAATTACAATTCAGATTTCTTACTTTACACAACCCAACTTGGTAAAAACGATGACACCATATGATCATATATGTGCAGTTCTGTTTAAAAGTCTAACGGTGCTGAACTGTCTCCCAGCCCTGTGAGGCTGCAAAATAATTTCGGGGTCCGTGACACAAAAAAATTGACCTTTTTTGATTTCAAACCGCTGATTCAGTGAGGTCATAAACAAGAAAGTATATTTAAAACGATCCAGGGAGGAGGAGTCGGATTAAAAGGCGTAATGAGAGGAACGAAGCATTCAGTGTGTGTGCGTGTGTGTGTGTGGTATTAGGGGGGTATCATAGCCTGTCTGGGGACTAAGACCGGTGTCACGCCCAGAGAGACGCTGCACCACCGTTCTAATGATGTCCACCGGCCTAATTGAATATTGACGTTCTGCACATGAGGGCTAAATGGCTTTTGTCTGCTTCACCTCCGCTGCCGGCTCAGACTGCTGATTTTGAACCTGTTCCCGTCATTTGATTCTGGGGGGGTAACCATGGTTACCGGCCTTGCGGCCTTTTGATGCAGTGTTTCTGCTTTGTGTGTCGTTTGTAGCTGCTGATGTTTGACTTAAAGAACGGTTTGTGTTGCTTTAGTTTTTATTTATTTTTTATTTTTTTTATACTCCCTTGCAGTGCGTTTTCCCGATGGCTGCATCCTTAAGCTTTAAACACCTCCTCTCCTGGAGTCCGCTCCACAATTGCGCCACGAACATGTGACTTCTGGAAGGTGAAGTTTCTGTCTCATCTTTCCACGTCTTCCCTTGTCGCAGAACACCTCCTCCTCCTCCGTCTTCTTTTTTAGCTTTCTTTCTTCGCTCTGCTCGTCACCTCCTTTCTCCTTTTTTTTTTTTTTTTCTTCTCTCTTACTTCTGCTTCTATTTCTGTGTGACGCTGTTCTGCTTCCCACCGTGCCTATCCTCCAGACGCTTCTCCTTTGTTGCCAAGGCGACGCGTTCCAGATGGCGAGTGTCAAGGCGAGACCGGGCTCCGACCGCAGTCGTAGCACGACTCGCGCGCACACACACACACACACACGTTTGTCTACATATATATACTCTGAGAACAGACACACACACGCTCAGCAGTACAGTATAATAAAACCTGTGTCACAGCCACACAGGAGACAATCTCTCCTTTATGTGACCGGGATGTCATTAATCTCGGCGGAGGTTAACAAATGCACTTGCATGGAAGGTATATTTCATAGGCAGACAGCCGACAATGGGGCCATTGTGGCGTCGGGCTGCAGCACGGCGCTCTGCATTCAGTCAGGACCTTTTGGTTGGCTGCGGATCCACGGCTCATGTCAGGGGTTATGTTTCGCGTCCCAGATGAATGTGTTTATGCGGGAGAAAACATGTGAAACACGGAGCAAAATCAACGTTCCAGCTGTTTTATTTATTTCTGCTGCAAGGAACCACGATTTGTTTTTCTGAACGGGGGGAAAATAAATGCGTTCGGCCATTTTTCAATGTTTGGCCTTGTCGCTATTAGTCAAAACTAGAGGCAGACAAATACCCTGCCAGTTGCTTTCTGTGTGCAGCCGGCCTGACCAGGCCAGCTCAGCTCTTGATTCACTGCTTTCTTACTTTTCTCCACACCAAAGCCGCCGCCTCTGCAGCAGCAGCAGCGTTATTTCCATCCGAGAAGCGGTGAGTCTTCCCAGTAATCCATTAGACTTCAATTAGCTCCGATTTGTGTGATTAGTTCTAATTAATCAGTTCAGTCTGTGGCCTTCACTCCCCTGCGCGCTCCTCACATTTCATTTTTAACCTCATTTCTCAGCTCTCCACCGAGCGAGAGAACGAGGCAACGACTGAGCGAGCAAATCAAAGAGCGAGCATCAGGTCTGCCGCCGCCACCGCCGCCGCCTGTTTGTCAGAGCGCACAAACACTCGACACTGTTCAAGCACCAGACCCAAACGGGCTGAGCCGGTGCTTAGACTGCATTATAATGCTCTTTTCTCTCCCCACGCCGACTTAATGGGATTTGTTTTTGTGTCTTATTTTCAGCAGAGATATTCAGGAGCTAAAGTGAACCAGGAGGGATTGAGATCTCATGTTTTACACATCTTGGGTCTGCTCGGGCTCTGGTTAGCCCCACTTGGCCCCACCGTCGAACAGGCAGTATTGATTAGCGCCGGAGCGTCCATCCCTCGCTGTAACAAAGCCTATTGATGTGTGCGGAGCTCCGATTTGCCCTCGTTCAAATGCCATGCGCAGCCCCATCGCTAAGTGACTGGAAGCCGCTCCGAACTCAGCGGCCTGTCCCAGCGTAACCTGGGAACAACGGAACCAAAGTCATCTTTCCGTCAGTGACTCTCTGCTGCAGAGCTCCAGTTCAAATTAAAAAGGTTTCATTCCGGGCTTGTTGCAGTAGGTCAGCGTATATACTGAGGTATAATGTGGTGATAATCTATCTTCCTTTGCTCCGTTGTCAGCCTTCTTCTGCCATTACCACTATTGTGATAAATGAAGGCTCAATTTATCAACCAACCTCTACTCGATTTCTCCCCCCCACCCCTCGGTTACCCCGCCCCCGCTCCTACATCTAACCCCTGCATCGTTCGCTTTATTTCTTCATCTGTTTCGCCCCCACCCCCCCTGCATCCATCCATCCATCCAGCCACCCATCCCTCATTCCCGCTCAGCCAGGTCGAGGCTTTCTTTGTGTCTGCGGGGGAAGGCTGCGACGCTGCCTGTCACCCCGGAGCTGCAGACTCCCGTCCAGGCTGCCGGAGGTGGCGCGCCTGTCAATCAATCTCTCGCCTGTGTAGCAGAGGGGATGGGGGGTTGACACATGATGTGGCTCCCTGCTGTTTAGAAATTAACTTCTTTTACAGTAGTAGTAGGCCTGTGTAGTCTGTGTAGTATTAATGAAACTTGACTGTGACTCCTTCAGTTTTAAGCGCCTGCTCTGGTGCGTCAAACCAAGAAGCTCCCAATTAACGCGTAAACAGTCCAATCGCAGGGTGTTCGTTTCAAGTGTGCAGTTTCACTACACAATGTGTGGGTAACCTGCAAGTGTGCAGTAATATGCTGCAGTTGCGTGTCCTCTGGGGACGGGGGGGGTACACATTTCTTTTTTATGCATCCTGTTGTGGCATCGTCGTTATGTCAGGTTTCATATTAAGCTCAAACAAGACGAAAGAAACTTGTTTTCCCACCGCAATACAACGAAATATGCGCGATAATCATTTTAGCATGTAGCCCTGTTTGCTGCACAACTACTTGCAGAAATACAGTATTTGTATATCGCTTTTGGCTGCGACCTATTTAGTTACGTATTAAGCACTTCCACTATACCGGACAATTTCCCAGCCTTTAAGCTGCTATAAGCAGTATTTTTTATATTGGCAATAGATAAAGTAAATATTTACTATATGAACGGGGTCACCCGTGGTGATACACTCAACATAATTATCAGCCGACTCTGCAATTCCCCTCAGCTTAATTTAGCTTTTTAGCTGTGAGTTCTGTGCGTCTCTTTTAGTGTAAAAACTTTATTGTTTTTAGCTTTATCGTTTCCAGCAGGGAAAAAGCCCCGCTAAATTAAGGCCGATGTTGCTCTGTGTCAGCCGGATGTGTAAATAGGCAACTGTTTGTGAACAAGTTTGCCATAACGACTTTACAAGGTGACAATCGACAGCTGGTTGCCCCCAACTGGCCTAAAGAATCAATTAAAGGTGCCCAGTTTCCTTGTAACCAAACAAAAGTTTATATTTAGTGTTACTCACTGAAACACGTCGGGTGTGTATCCAGTCTAACAAATGAGTTAAAATTGCAACTCCTTCCTCCATTAAACATTTGCAGAGCTGAGTTTTTAAGTGTTTTAAATCCAGCATTGTTTACGTCCATGTTTACTAGCGTGCAGTGTACTTATTCCCTGTCTTTGTTGGCGTATTGCAGCATATTTTGGCGCGTTACCGTCATCTGTTTATTGATTTGTATCGGTCATCCTCCTATTATGATACTAGTGTCATGGAAGCCCATATGGGCTGGGCACATTTGTGTATGACGCGTAAATAGAATTGTCATTCATTCATTCATGTAGATCAGAGGAACCGTGTCAAGCCATTGGCCTTTTTTTAATGTGATCACAACTTCATTTTCTCACATTGACCTGTTGGGAGTTTGACTTTTGCTCAAGCCGATTACAGGCTTCTGCAGCCTTTCCCCTGAAAAGTCAACTGATTGAGACAAACTTCTAAACTCGACTAAACCATGACTAACTAATAAAGTTACGTGTGGCTAAATGCAAACTTCCATGCAGCTGCTTTCGCAATAAAAGCCATAATCAGGTCCAATCCCTCCAAGTGTTAATTTAGCATATTTCTTGTATGAACCTGCTTTCTGACAACCTGTCTGTGTCTGTTTGACACGTGCACAGCCTTTTAATTATTAGTTCCTATGCACGCAACGGCGTCTGTCATGTGGAGACACTTTGGTTTCGTTTGCTTTTGGATTTGTCGTTCGGTTTAAAAACTGGTAAAAGACTGTCTCGGGAGTGAATTAAAAAAATAATGCCACAGGAGCAAGATAACAAGCATTAAATCGCAACTTCCTCGCCGCCGCAGCTTTTAGGAAATGTCACGCCGAAGAAAAGAATATACTTTGCTTCCTGATATCAATTTAGCTTCATGCCATAATCACGGCCGAGTTAGTCTCCAGTGCGATGTTAATGTGATCCCTCTCCCTCTGTCTCTGCAGGACTCCGTGGTTTAACGGCTGGGGGTTCAACCTGCCTCGGGGCCAGTCTCTGCTGGATAAATGGAACCTCGTCCCCGAAGGCATCGACATCCTGATGACCCACGGACCTCCGCTCGGTGAGTCCAATTAGCCAATCACAGCCCCCTCATCACCATCTCTAATGAGGTTGCGACTCATTCAAAATCGGTATGAACTCACCAGAGGCGCCACAGCAGGCTGTGTGTGTGTGTGTGTGTGTGTGTGTGTGCACGCACACTACAACGCTGTTTCCATCGAAATCCAACAGTATCTGGAGCGAACGCCCCAAACACGCTCTATGATTCAATATTTGTGTTTGACTAGATTAAAAAGAAAATACATATTGTTTTGGTTTTGTTTGTTTTTTTGTTTTTTTTCTTCACTACAGGCTGATTCAGTGTTCCTTCAATTTATTTTAGCCTCAGTTGTTTTTTCCCAGCTTTTGTCGGTTTTTCTTTTTTGCACCTCTCCATCTGGCTTTATTGAGTGATTTTTTTTTTTTTTGCCTCTCCTCTCGCCTACGGAGGGTTGCTGCTGTTGCTGCAGCGACAGCCGCTGTCGCCGTTTGATTGCACGGAAACTCGATTTTGCACAAGTGCGACAGACGCTGCAAACAATTGGAGAGAGACCATGGGAGAGGAGAGCAGGGGGGGGGGATATACGGTGGCTCTTCAAATCTGGAAGAGACCAAATGGGGGGGGGGCACGACTGTGGAAGAAATAACAAGAACAGGTTTCATCTGCCAGAATTTGCTTTAGATTACTGTTAAACTCAGATGAAAAGGCAGTAAATGAACGAGTCGGGAGGTTTTCACAGATTTACAGAGTGAGAGTATCAAGTGTCAAGAGCTGGTTTTGAACTAGAAAACCCTGCAAATATATTGGAACTGGGAATCTGTTTCAAAATGCATTTTTTACGTTCTGAAAATATACCTTCAGTGAATTTTCCTGAGTACGGTCGCCCTGCGGTGCACCGAAACTGTGCCTTTGTTTGCACTGTGGCAGACCACAGTGAGAGCTCAGGAGTTTAGGTCAGCTTCACATCGAGTCAATCCCAGTGCAGCAAAACACAAACATTGCACAAATGTAGTATGACGCAGTGGAGGAGGTCCAATATGGCGAAGCATTTCCTGCAGAAGGTAATTTTAAAAAAAGAGCCTTTTTTGATGTCACCGGAACGTCCAACTCAACGTGGCAACGTATGAGAGAATGTTTGTTTCTAAATTGTACATTTTTAACAAAGAATCACCAACTACCTAAGCATTCATAAAAAACGACTGCATATGGCAGCCTGGATCTGCTAAAACTAAAAACAACCAGATTCAATAAGCAAAGATTGGAGTCAGAAACTTCCTCGATAGCTAACACGGCCTGTGTGCCCTTTGTTGTGTAAATGTGAACATTTATTGAAGACACCTTATTGCAGCTACTAAACGTTATTGTACCTCGGCTCACCAACATGACTTACATTGTAGGAGATAAACCATGCTCAGGATTGAGTTGTGTATATACCTGAGTAACATGTATACAATCGTGTGTTACAACTCCATCCACATCCATCGCTCATGATCGGTCAGGCACAATGGAGGATCTTGATATAATTGATACAGGGCTGTCGGGGGAGCTGAGAATGCTAAAGCAACTCGATGTGTCCCGCCCGTGTAGGTTTCCGAGACTGGGTTCCTAAGGAGCTGCAGCGGGTCGGCTGTGTGGAGCTGCTCAACACGGTGCAGAAGAGGGTGCGACCCAAACTCCATGCGTTCGGAGGCATACACGAAGGTACGGTTTTGGGTTTTTTTTTG
The DNA here is from genome assembly GCA_011952105.1 of Coreoperca whiteheadi. NCBI lineage: Eukaryota > Metazoa > Chordata > Actinopteri > Centrarchiformes > Sinipercidae > Coreoperca > Coreoperca whiteheadi. The sequence goes on from CM022485.1 coordinate 4,797,312, forward strand.
GCTCAGACACGGTGGACCGTACAGCCTCCTGCATGCCGGTTCCCTTATAGGAAAATGTACGAAAAGGATCTTTTACCAACAAAGCAGCAACGTACAGACTGCTGTTCTTCTCATTCTAACCTCACCTGAAAGTGACAATCCTGCCATCAAATTACAAATGAACATATTGCTTTCCCTTATTCTACAGAAATGACTTGGTTGCTTAAACAATAATAGAATTATTGTGTATCCATCTTCAGCCACGAAGAGCTTTATGAACCGACTCCGCAGTGTCATTCAAATCCTTACATCGGCACGATCTCTTATAAATCCATACCTTATCCCTTTTAAGGGATGCGTGTAATACCCACATCCCAAATATTTGACCCCTGAATAAAGTCAAGCTGTTCTTAGCAATTAGGCAAAAAGGGGGATAAAGGTGATAAATGAACACTATAAATTCATGGAAATACTATAAGTAAAGTCAAGAGTACAAACTGAGCGAGCACAGTAGGGATGTTGAGCGCACAAATGAGTGATTTGGGGAAATAATTTATTGCAAACCTCCACCCTGACTGCATAGTTTCTGACATCGTTGGTTCGGTGATTGAATGTTTCCTGTTGCTGTCGTCCGTCCCCCCCCACCCCCCCCTCAGGCTACGGGATCATGACAGACGGCTACACGACGTTCATCAACGCGTCGACCTGCACTGTCAGCTTCCAGCCCACCAACCCCCCCATCGTGTTCGACCTGCCAAACCCCTCCAGCTCCTGAGGCCAGAGGACGGGGAGGGTCACGGGCAGGATTAACTACTTTTTTTTTTTTTTTTCTTTTCTATAAATATGTCAAGTAAAAAAAAAAAAATAATAATAATAACGTGTTTCTTTGCAAACTTTTGGGTCTTCTCCAAGCTGTTGTTGAGATTAAGAAGATTTGGAGACGTGGGGAGGGGCGGGGAAGTGTGTCTGGGAGGGTTAAAGGAGAATACCGGTGTTTTTATTTTTTGTAACTGTGCCAACAATGCTGGTTTCCCTCTCAGATTTGAGTTTTTCTGCCCACAGTCAGCGTAGTTCCAGATATCAGGGCTTGTTTCCCTCCGGAAGAGCAAGAATGTTTTTCTGTCTTGTTCAGTCTGAAAAGCAACCTGCGCGATGATCCACGAAGCAACTTTGTCTTTTGTCCTGATTTCATCTCGCAGAGCAGAGCATTTTTATATCGGCGCTGCTCAACGTCACACGCCGCTTCCTGTTAATCCCCTGACCGCCACAGGAAGAAATGGAAACCTCTTCCAGGAAATCACCCCTGAAAAAATACGCTGTCTTAGTCTACGCAACGCCATTGTTTTTTCTTCTGGATAATGCAAAGTTATTTTCAACGTAAGCAAATTTACTTGAGATCACAAACAAATAATTATTTTTTTTTTTTTTTTTTTTTTTTTTTTTTTATATTTCTTTTTT
>CM022485.1:4798773-4827091 GCA_011952105.1 Coreoperca whiteheadi
TCCTACTTATTTATTTTTTTTTTAGAAAAATCCAATTTTTTTTCCACCTTATCCAATTTTTTTTAAGATCAAAAAAAAAAATTTTTTTTTTTTTTTTTTTTTTTTTAATTATACCAAAATACTTTGTTTCTTTACAATCTCTTTCTTGTGATCACAAAAATTACAATTTCATGATCACGGGAAAATAAAACAATACATACACTCTTGTCCTCTCCGGCCTTCCGTACATAAGTACCGTCACATCTGCGTGTCTTTGTTAATTTGGAACGTTTAAAACAAGTCTAAATAAGTACAGTATGCGATGCAAAATGAATTTGGGTGGGGGGGGGTGTGAAAATGAGCTACGAGTGGCACTGGTATTCTCCTTTTTCAGAGGGATTTTGTGGTTAAACAATCTTGCTCTTGATAAATATTGGTCAGATCTGTAAGATAAATGATGCTTTGTGAATTTGTACAATTTCTTTATGTATGGTTTGCATTGGCCGGACAATGGATGCCGTTGTTTTATGTTGTATCATCTGATATTTTGTATTTAGGTTTTTTTTTTTTTTTTTTGTTTGTTTTCTCGTCAGTTCCTCTTTTCTTATTGGCTGACAGGGACGCTGCCTTAAACTAGCTTTAATGTTCTCAGCTAGAGCCCCACACTCTCTGCGATCCCCGAGAAAAGTCCTTATTTATTACCCATCATCCCAGAAAGCTATCACCTGACAGCAGGGACAGAAAGCTATCAAATTACAGCCCGAAACAATTCACTTTGTAACATCCCCTTATGGATTTCTGATCTAATTTGGAAAATGTACGTATAAAATATATATATTATATATATATTATATATTCATGTTGTAAAACATCTGTACTAAAAGTTGGTGTTTGACGGGAAAAAAGAAAGAAAATCTGGTGCATTTTTTTTTTTTTTTTCCGCGTGCACCTGTATGATTGCCATGTTTGTTTAATGCTCCCATCAGACGCTCCTCAGAGGTTTCTTTTAATGGGTTTTGTATCGACTCTCCCGGTAGGGTGGACGTTCATTTTGGATGAGAGAGGAAAATTTTGTCAGAGTCACAATCCAACAGGTGCTGGTTGTGCCCAAAAAAAACACACCTGCCTAAACATGGTTAAGTTGTCCTTTTAAAGTGTAAATCTGATAGTATTTGTGTTTTTATCGCTTTTTCCGTTTTCTAATTTTTGCACTGTGTGTAAATGCAATCTTGCTAGCAAAAAAAAAAAAAAAGAAGTTGCCAATAGTTGTGTCAACTTTGCCGCTGTAAATGCTCTTTCCGTGCTCTGTTCCTCTCTCGCTCTTTCTCTGATTGTATCCCTCTTCATGGAAATGTTAGTTCTCTCTTTCAGTTCGTTGTGATATATTTAGCTGCCTTTATATGCAAATAAAATTGCAAGATTTTTACTTATCGAGATCTGTCTTAGTTTTTTTTTTTAATGTTGAAAGGGACCGTTCCCCCTGTAGCGCTGTTTATCCATCGAGACTGTTTTGGAGACTTCGGCCGGAGATATAGATATATATATATATAATATATATATATATAATGGTACTATATGACACTCAGCTTGTGGTGCTCAAAGCGGCAAAAAAGACATTTTAAAAAACCTGACAGCAATGTCTTTTTCCAGAAACGATGACCTGGTTAGTCAAGATAATCCACAGATTTGCTGTGAGCAGTTTCATGTGGGAACCTTTTTCTTTCTACCGATAGTTCCTACATGAACGTGCTCACAACAAGGCCTGTGGATTATCCTGGATTTGTAGTCTGACAACTCTATAATAAATTAGCTTGACTTCAGGAAACCACTACATTTACAAATGTAACATTTGTAAAAGGCGATGCAAAGGAAACATTGATTTAGTTTGGACCAAACAGTGGACCCAGCTGCCAAGCAGACTTGGCCTACTTATGACGGCCATTTGTACACTTTATTTACAAAGTATATAAATGTATACGTACCTGTGCAGCAGTGTCGCGGCAGGTGCTTTGCCTGTGCAGGCAGGACACCTGCTGGCCCTGATTGTGCTGAGGCCAGAGGGGCAACATGCTTGACCCACAGATGAAGACAGTGCAGCAGCGGGGTTTTTCCCGCTGTGGCTGTAAATATAAAAACGTCAGAGCTGAAATGTAAAACTTTTTTTTGCACGTTGTTGACCTCCCCAGCTGTGAGGGCTATTTGAAATGATGACGCTGGACTTACAGCTAAAACGGAGGATTAGCAGTGCAAGGCGGCTGTTTCCTTTCATCGACTACTGCAGAACTAAAGACGCATCAGCTGGCGACGTGAGACCCAGCACTGGGTGTTTCTGTGCTCTTAATTTCCATGCAGAAAAATATGGTATGAAACTCATCATTTTTCTTTCTTGGTGCACGTGCCACTGGACAAGCTGATCGATCATTTCTCAAGGGCAGAGATGGACATTTTCAACCAGAGGAAATCTGGTGCAAATCTACGGCAGTGTACTGCTGCCATGCCAGTAAAAGAAAAACTGATCAGTATCACGTTATAACGTGAAAATGTCGTTGTTATAAGATATTTTCCCGTTATAACAAGAAAACGATATAACAATATACTATTTATCTTGTTATAACGTGAAACGTTTCTTGTTATAACATAAGTTTGTATGTCGTAATGACGTGAAAACATCTTGCTATAACATGAAAAACATCTTGCCGTAACAATCAACTTTTCACGTCGTAGCGTGCTGATCAGTTTTTCTTTTTCCGGCGTGGCAGCAATAAGCTTCCGTACTAATCAATAATTAATTGAAAAACATTCCAGGTAATAGATTTCAAGAACCTCTAACCGATCCCAAACAAACCTCCGTGAGAACAGATCAGCAGTTGACTCAACATGCTTCACTCAGCAGGAGAGAATGGAAAGATATGGCTCGAGTTTCTCCCACACTTGTTCTCCCACAAATTCACAATGTTTCGGCTCCAGATCTGCACAATTTCTCGTTGGTTTCATCAGGTTTCATTCCTTTTCACCGCTCGCCAGCACAGATCCCTCGCAGGCCAAAAATAAAATGGGCTCGAGTTGCGCGGCGCCTTTGCCAGCCTTTTCCACCAACCCCCTTCTCTCATCACCGCAACATCAAAGCCACCCAACCAATTAACTATTCCCCAAAACGAGAGCAGCGAAGCGTCGCCCCACACCCACCAGATCCCCCTGCACATTACCATAATCCAGTCTAATCATATTAACATAGGCCACAGATGAGCAGGAGGAGACACGGCTGCTCTGGCTCTGCGGCGTTCGTTCATCCTCTTAGAGTGGGTGTGAGTGCATACGGCACTTTTATACTGCACATGTTGTCTCTCTGCAGCGATCAGTCCCTTTAATATGGGCCCTAATATGCAGTATGACTTTAGTCCTTCAGTATAGCCCTGTACCTCCCCAACATGCTAAATGCTATATGCCAAACCTCTGCCTGCTAACATGCTAACTGTAGCCTACACATGTTGACATGCTAGAAATGTTAGCGTTACATGCTGGTCGTTCGAATGTGAACAGGCAAACAGCAAATGCCCGTCTGCATGGTAGCATGGCACGGGCTTCCAGCAAGCTGATATTCTAACCGCTAAATCTTGCCATGTCAGGCATTGCGTGCTGAATGTTAGGGTACACATATCAACATTAGCATGTTAGCGGAGATCAGCGTTACAGTGGGGCTGCGCGGCCCGATAACCGGCTCACAAAGTATCACGGTTTCACGGTATTACACGATTATTATTATTTTAATTCCTATCAGTTACAGTGACCCTTAAAGGAATGAAGACAGAAGGGCTTTTTGGGAGAACAAACACTTTATTATTTCACAAAATATCATGCCACGACAGACATAAAACTTGACATAAATTGAACATTTTATTTTTAACACTAATACCGTAGATAAGCAAATCCACGTGGTATGGTAAGCGCCACGGTATAGCCCACGCCCTATACCGCTGCAACCCTACGTTACAGTAATGTGATCACTTTTTTCAGTAACGAGTAGTGTAAGGGACCGCAATTACATTACAGTTACTAAAACCCAGGAACGCTCTGTAACTTTGACAATTTGGGGCTCGTCGTATTCCGCCGTCTTCCCGTGAGTTAGATCCAGGGTCGAGGTCAGCTTGGTCTCAGCGGACAGACTAGTCTTCGGGTAAGTTACGCGCTAGCATCGCACAGGGGGCAGGAGGGGCTTGTGCCAAAAGGGGAGAAGTGCGACGAGCCCCCGCGTATGTTACGGCCGCCGTAAAAACCTTGGCTCAACTTGCGACCGGCAGCAGACAGGGAAAAGGACGCCATACCCGAGAACAAAATTAAAGTAAACAAATGTATTTAAATAATGACATCAATCAACCAAAACAACTGGAGTCTGGAGGCCTGGCTAAACAGAACAGAAAATAGTAGAGGAGGCCCTGGGCCAGCCACGCAATGGGCCGTAGGACCCAGAACCCCCTCCCCTAAACTAACAGAACCGTGCCCAACTCAACTAATAAACAAAAATCCACGAAAACTCAGCTACCAGCCCTCCAGCCTCACAGAAAAATAACCACCCCAAAGTACGTTACGTTGTGTGTTCTTAGCTTGCTAACTGGTAAGCCTACTGTCGGGAGTCCCCCGGCTTTGCTCAGGGTTGGAGGGTGCGCGAACCCCATGTCCTGACGGCGAGGCGAGGACTCCCGGACCGCTGCTGTGTGCGGTCAGTGGGGCTGAGCTTACGATAGCTGGCGATGATCAGTAAGTCCCTCTAAACAGTGGGCGGGCTGCTGCTTTGAACCACAATGTCCTGTCCTCTATTTCTACACGTGTTAAACACTGAAAACGTGGAGTCATGTCCGAGCGCGTGAACAGATATGCAAGCCGTGGAAGAGCTCCTAACAGTCACCTAACATGCAGAAAATGAGGAGGGAATCTTTAAAGTGGCTTGTTCCTTTGACAGAGACAATTAAGTTGGTTTTATTAGCGCCCCTGCGTCCGTCACAGAAAACTCTGTTATGTTTCCTGGATTATCAGTGTTTTCTCTCTCTCTCTCTCTCTCTCTCCTGCCCACTCTGTTAGCAATAGTCTCTCCACCAGTCACCCTTTCATGTCTCAGTGTCAGGACGTTTATAGCTCTGCCACATTGCTGGCTGTATTAATTATCCTTGCACAGGCAGCAGCTGGTGGTATTGGGTGTTTGTCAGGTTAGCCTTCGTCTGCTGCTGATGGATACGGGGCAAGACGCGGTGAAGGCTGACAAAGTCTGAGCACCACATCAACCTGTGTGTGTGTGTGTGTGTGTGTGTGTGTGTGGCTTACTCCGGTGCCAGCACTCTGCATGCAGTGTTTATATGGACTTAATTGCCCGCCAGTGGTATTATTGTAATCTGGAGCTCATTTGGCATGAGTGGAGTTGCTGTGAAATAATTCTCTAAATCGGAGTCATGCAGACTCATGCTTTCCATGCGCTCATCTTTCCCATGTGGTCTTGCTTAACATCTTTTTGGACCAAATATTTTATTATTACAGTTTACATTATTTGGGGTTTATTTGGGGAGGATATTTGGAAATGGAGATAACAAAAAAAAAAGCTCCTGAGAGCTTTTAGAAAATATAAATGGAGACATAAATGACACCGAAATGTGAATTTACGGTAAATATTGTGCCACATACAGCCATATGCAAATCGAGCATGCATTGTTTTTTTTAGTCACTTCCAAATGTGATTAAAACAAAAAATTGAAAGTTCATTGGCTAATGATAGAGCGTTCCTAATTATTTTTCAAGTTAATTATTTCCCCTGTCATTTCTCTTTGTATCCTGAGTTTTACAAGGAATCTCTGAGAGCTGATTGAACTTGAAGGGAATTGACCTTCCAACCCGGGTAACAATACGTGATTATCGCGAGGGGGATCAGCTGAATGCCGGGAGATGATTAAAACGCCCGCTGCTTCTTTACATCACGGCCGAGACAAAAGCTACATTTGTCTAATGGTATATAATTTACCTCCTTCCTGATTTTCACTCTCCTGTCTCGCTCTTTTCTTGCCACCGTTTTGTAAGCCACTCATTAATTAGTTGTGTGGGGTTTAGAAAATTACCATAATTACAGTTATTGGGCCCCATTGTTCCATTATTTACTAATCATGAACATTGCTCAACCGACAATCAGAATCCTTGAAAATCGAATACATCAGTGCAGTTTTTCCTCTGATGGTAAAATCTCCACATCAGTAAAATACTGGGCACCCCCAATATATGTTAATTCGTTCTGACGACCAGATAACTAGATGTAAACATACAGGTTTTTAAACCTGTTAATGTTCCAGATTCTATAGAAATTGTTCAATAAAATGCAATTTTACATAGGAATGTAGAAAAGTATCAAAGTAATGCAAAAGTGGTTTCAGTAAGTGCGACCAAATAACCTCAACTCAAAGGTGAACTTACCAGCTTTCTCTGAGCTGGTAAGGTGAGGAATACATGTATGTGCATTCAAAATGTCTGGTTTTCTGATTTTGTTTGTTTGTCCGCTTCCAGACAGCCGCTGTGCAGTTGGCCCATCGCGCAGAAAACTCCGCGGCAGCTTCAGCTTTCATGTCGGTTGCGTGAAAAGCAGGAAAATCCCCACAATCCACGGGAAAAAAAGCTCGCAGGAAGCGGAGCAGCAGGTCGATGCGACTCTAGACGTAAACAGGCAGGCAGACACCGCGAACAGCAGTGCAGTGCAGAGGTCAATACTTCATTAATGTCTGATTAATGTCTTCAAGCTGATTAATTCAATTGAGCCTTTTACTACACTGTGTGTATTAATAGACGTGAAGGAGTCCCTCAGCAGGAGACGCTGTCTGCCATATGGGGGAGCATTAGGGCTGCGTTGGCTGGGAGGGTGCAGCCAGCCCCGAGGATGCCAACCACAGCCCCGGGAGGGTCAAGAGGGCGCGCTGGGAGAGGCAGCAGGTCTGGCAAGAACTTGTCTTTCAAAAAAGAAAGTGTTCCCCAGCCTGGACCGTGAACCTGCTCGGCAGCTGAGGCCTGGCTGGATGCAAACAGCTCACCCTGAATGAACCATGGAGCCTGAGGTACATTCAGTCTTTTCTGCGTTACTGTAACTTATCATTTCTGGTCTTGGTTCTGCTCACAATGTGTTTCGGGGTGATATTATGTTAATATAAGAGAAAAATGGGAAGGAATTGTACAAAATATTCCTTCAAAGTCCCACGAAGTCATTAAACAAACGCTAAAACTTTCCAGTGCTGGAAAGGTTAGCCTCACACAAAACATTTTAAGGTTCACTTTTTCACATTTCACTTTAAGACCTTGTTGTCTTATCAAAAATGGCGCGTTATCGTTATTTCAGAATTTCAGGGCTATGTTGAAAAAGAAGAAAAAAATACAAAGGTGACTAACTTTCAAGGACTTCCAAGGCATTTTAACAAACTATTTTAACACCAAAAAGATTGTACTTTATAATTAGTAACCTTGGAGATTGATAGCTAGATCGATCATGTATTTTCCTCCGTGAGAGGAGATTTGCTTCCACCGCCTGTACACACATAAGAACAGTTAAGGAACATCAGACTAACACAGCAGCATAGTCACAAGGACCACAAACAGTCACAAGAACATGAGTCCATTCGAGTGTTATTGCTGCAGTTCGTTGAGGGCAGCGATGACAGAGGAAGCTCTCACTGTAGCGTGCGTCTTTACAGATCAGAGATCTGTATTTGCGGCCGGATGGGAGTAGAGTGACGCCTGAGTTCAGGGGGTGGCTTGAGTCATGTGCTCTGCGTGTGGTGGCGGTGTCAATGAGGGCTGGGAGTTTGGGAGTATGGGGGACCAATGATTTTTAGAGGCATTGTGCGTGATTTTGAGGAGTTTGTTCCCGTTGGTTGAGCAGGCGAAGCACGGTGACGTAAGCATGTGGAGGGGAGGACAGGCTCTATGGCGCTCCTGGACAGGTGGAGCAGAAGGTGGGGCGTGACAGAGAGCGCCCTGAGGTTCTAGATGGCGGAGAGCCTCTGTTGGGCAGCGTGTGACGATCAAAGCTGAGTTTATTCCAAGGTACTTGAAGCTCTCCACCATCTCAACCGGCTGGCTGGAGATGTGGCCGTGGGGGGTGCTGGGTTTATCGCGGATCCCTTAGTCTTGGTGACACTCAGGAGTAGGCGAGTCTCTGTGCACCACTGAGTGAAGGGCTGGCGTGCTGATAGGCCGTGACTGAGTTGTCCTTGAGAAGTGCAAGTATGACTGTGGCATCTGAATATTTAAAATACTGTGTAATGGGGGAGGGGCCATCAAAGCTATCCAAACATTCGCGCTTATTAGAGCTGGAGTAACACAGCAGGAGTTCAATCACACACAAAAAAAGGTAAACACACCGTTTGTGGATCGACGCAGAGCTCCTTCACGGAAAAACTGCCGCAGAAATTATCAAAAGTTGACGAGATCTAACAGTGTTTGAGTATCTGAGGAGGACGTTTCTTTTAATCATGTGGAATTTCTCCGTCTGTCCTGTGAAACAGTCAGTTGGCACCAGTGTTTCTTCCTTTACCCCGATTAACGCAAACCCTGGCACACACACACACACACACACACACACACATATATACACTCAGGCTCACTCAGACGCACCACAGCTGTTGGCACACAGTGTCAATTGTGTTTGCCCTGGGAGTTAACAGCAGCCACTCGACATGAGACGCCACCTCGCCCTCAGCCCCTCTGCCCCTCGGCCTTCACATGACAAAAGAGCTGTTTCTATCTCGGCGATGGCGGCTTAATTGAGTATGATAACCTCTGTGTCACAGTTGTTTATCCAGCCGCTCTCCTTCCTCCGCCACGCACGGTGAATCGCAATACGTGCTGACCAGAGAATGTGAAAGTACTCGACGTCTCCATTAGGCTGGATGAAGTGGCTCTTTATTCAATACAGTGTAAATGCTGCATACACACAGAGACTTTTAAAGAGGTATGCAACATTATTAACGCAAAATGTGGACTTTTTTTAAAGCCACAAACCTAGTAGAGAACCTCATTGTCTCATGCACACATTTTCGTGCCACACACAAATTCAAATCCACGGGGAAAGCAGCGACAAATGAAATGAAATGTTCTGAGGACATATCATTCATTTCTTCGACACTTTCTCAAAACTTGTGTCATTTAGTTTGCAGATGGAGCTAGATGAGACTATCTCCTCTCCCTGTCTGCGCTTATAAAAGAAACAGTATCAAACCTGGAATTTACCTTGACTATAATCAATGTTTTCCTACCCGCCGACCTCCTGTGATCTTGTTAATAATGAGCCTAAGGGAGCGTGACATCGTTGCGCCGCCATAACCAGTCTCAGGCAGGAGGTCATGGTGGATTGTTGGGCAACACCAGACACCGAGGTCGAGGTCGCCCATAGTGACGAACTCACATATGATTATGACCCGATTCTACAGTTCCCCGCATCAGCGTCGTTCACCTCATTTTTTTGGTCTTTCCAGCCCCTTGCAGTTCTTTACTGTTGAGGTTCAGTCGCCCCGCTTTCAGCATCATTTCCAGCCACCGCAGGCAGCTGTTAAAAAACGACTAGTTGGCGGCTAGCGGTGAACATAGCAGAGTATCTTCAGAGCAGCGAAAGAGCCAGACATTTTTCCCCGGTGACCACGGAAAGACCAAAAAAAGAGCTAAAAGCAGCGCGAATATTGGACTTGCATTCATTAAACAATCCTGTCTCCTATAATTGAAGGTTTATTTATCACTAAATAGGTTTCCTGATTACTTTGTGGCGACAAGCTAAGTGTGACCTAAGTGCTGTTGCTGCCTAAACCTAACCATAAAAAGTATAATAATGCTGTAGCCCCTACCAGCAGATTTCGTATGGCAAGGGCAGATATTTGGGAGGAAAACAAACGAAATATGTTGTCAGTGAACATTTTACTGATGCGTTCAGTAGCAACATGTTTGACTTGCCAGATACGTTAATCAACAACATTTCCTCATTACGTTTATAATGAACATAATCCAGGCAGGATTACGTTTCCTTCAACGTGTTCTTGTTGTTGCAAATTAGCTGTAGGCCTATTTAAACGTAATTTCTAGGAAACAGGGGTCCTGTTCTTCAAAGGTGGCTTAACTAATTCAGGCTGTTATCAGGCTAAAATAATCCTCTTTATTCTCACCCAGCTAATATGGTTCTTTGAAAGCAGTCTGAGGATCGATTTGTTAATTCTGGATGAAGTTCCCTGAAATAAAGGCAAAACGAGTCGACGGGTTTTAACCATGATGATCCGCATTCGTGTGATTGGTTGAGTGCTGATCATGTGAGTGCAGTTACACGAGGTAGCATGCACTGGGGGCAATAGATTAATTCATAAATCTCATCTTCTTCATTTTGTTTTACATTTTGGCTGCACAGTGTTTCCACACTTCGATCACTCTCAAACATTAGATATTACCGGTGAATGTGGTCCGACAACAAGTGATGTTGGTGCACGATTGGCGAGGTTCTCCCTGATGGACGTGCGGAGACACTTAAGTGATAATCCTGAGCCTGCTGTGAAAAGGAAGCTTTCCTAAAATTGCTGTAAAAAGCAACTTTAATTGCGTTAACAATTCTAAGCAAAGTGAGTTCTGCAGTTAATGATTTCATAAGTGTTAGTGTTCAAATGACACATTTTAATTTCAAATCAAATTCCACCTGTTCTGGCTCCTTCGGTCTTCTAACAGTCAGAATATTTTAAATAGAGTTTATGTCTTTTTGCTCACAGTATCTCGGACAACATTTGGACTGGTTCTTTTTTTAATGTACAAACTTTTATTTTGTTGTATATTTGATCATGTATAAGTTGACATATAAGAGCGGAGGGAGAAGCACTCAGGTGGACTACATCTTGTGTAGACGTTGTAATCTGAAAGAGACCAGTGACTGTAAAGTAGTGGTAGGGGAGAGTGTAGCCAGACAACACAGGATGCTAGTGTGTAAAATGACTCTGGTGGTGAGGAAGATGAAGAGGACAAAGGCAGAGCAGAGGACGAAGTGGTGGAAGCTGAAAAAGGAAGAATGTTGTTTAGTTTTCAGGGAGGAGCTGAGACGGACTCTGGGTGGTCAGGAAGTGCTCCCAGATGACTGGACCACTACAGCTAATGTGATCAGGGAGACAGGTAGGAGGGCACTCGGTGTGTCATCTGGAAAGAGGAAAGTGGACAAGGAGACTTGGTGGTGGAACCAGGAAGTTCAGGAGTGTATACAGAGAAAGAGGGTAGCAAAGAAGAAGTGGGACACTGAGAGGACTGAAGAGAGTAGACAGGAGTACAGGGAGATGCAGCGTAAGGTGAAGGTAGAGACGGTGGTGAGACCAGCGATGTTGTACAGCGTAGAGACAGCGGCACTGAAGAAAAGACAAGAGGCAGAGCTGGAGGTGGCAGAGCTTAAGATGTTGAGGTTCTCTTTGGGAGTGACGAGGATGGACAGGATCAGGAACGAGTACATCAGAGGGACAGCTCATGTTAGATGTTTCGGAGATAAAGCCAGAGAGGCCAGATTGAGGTGGTTTGGACACGTTCAGAGGAGAGACTGTGAATATATTGGTAGAAGGATGCTGAGGTTGGAGCTGCCAGGCAGGAGGTCTAGAGGAAGACCAAAGAGGAGATTTATGGCTGTAGTGAGAGAGGACATGAAGTTGATTGGTGTGAGTGAAGAGGACGCAGAGGACAGGGTTAGATGGAGGCGCATGATTCGCTGTGGCGACCCCTGAAAGGGAGCAGCCCAAAGGAAAAGAAGAAGAAGAAGATTGTATCATGTATAAGTATAGGTGACTCTTCACTTTGAAAATTAAATTGCGATAATTACATTAACAGGTTATAATGATTTCTCAATGACCTGCATGTGATCCTTTAAAAAGATGATTATATCAGCACCCTTTCATTAGAAATCGAAGAAAGCAGCCATTTAAAAAGTACTTCATGTATGAGGTTCACCCTAAAACATCTTGGTCATGATCCAGCTAGCTGTCAGTAAGTTACATTTAGTAGCAGGGGTTGGGCTTCAGGACTTGTTGCTATGACAACAGTTCCAGATGAATTTTAAACCAGCTTCGAAGAAAACCAAAACAATCCAAACTCATGTCCAATTGTCATCATTCTACTTGAAGAACGGCGCCCGGGCTGCCAGCTGATGTTGCTCCGTGTCTGCTGGACGTGGAAATAAGCAGCGAGATTCGCCATATCAACTTAAAAGGTGATAATTATGTCAGGGTTGTTTCTTGTTCCCGCTGCCCCCAAGTGGCCATTAAAAGCTGTTATTGCAGGGTTCAACCAAGACGTTTCAGTTACCTGAACTTATCATAAACCTTCAGGAGTGAGAGATCAGAAAAAACTCTCATGAGTTGTTTCTGTACCCGTCACATTGGTCATTTTGGAAGGTATCAGGCTCACTCAGGGAAGGCAGGACTCAAAAGCAGACTCTAGACAGCTGGTAGGAGTTTGGAAAAAAACAACTTTACTGGCAGAAGGGTCCAAAAAACGTCAAGCAAAGGCAGGGTCTAATCCAGAAACAAGGTCAAAAACTAAGCAGGAATATAGGCCCCGTTTACACGGTGGGAAAACGCCGATATTTCCCTGCGTTGTGGCCTGTCATTTACACGAAAGCGCCATTTTTAGCCCAGAAAACGATTATTTTTAAAAACTCCAGCCAAAGTGGAGATTTCTGATAACGCCGGTTTTGTGTTGCCGTGTCAACTGGGAGAAACGGGGTTTTAGGTTCTCAAACGTCACATAATGCGCCAGAAAATGCTTACGTCATGTGAGCGCCCCATGTTTAGAGTTTGCTTGATCATGGATGCTGTTAAGGTGGAACTCATTTTTACTTTTGTGCAAACGCTTTTGGCCTGTTTGCATTTGCAACTGCTGGACTATATCGAGGAGCAGAGGCGAAGGAGTACACGCAGGTCAGCATTTTTACAGCAGCTTTCCCTTCCAAGACGCTGGTACATCGCCTGCCAACGTCGGAGTCGCAGGCTTTGGAAGTCGCTCGTGCTATTCGTTGTTGTCGATTCTGAGGATTCTGGTTGGCTTGCATGGCTTTGTCCTAGGGTTTGGCATAGTTATGATGGCGCTCGACGGCGTATTTATGCGGGTTGATGTAAACGACAACTTTTTTGAAAAGAAAAACGTTGTGTGCACGATGTTGTTTTTGAAAACAGAGGGGGGGAAATCTTCGTTTCTCTAAATACCCGGCTATGTGTAAATGTGGCCTAGAATGCTGGAACGCTCACAGAAACAGGTAAGACGAACTGGCGACAGACAAGCGGCGCACACGGACTAAACACACAAGGGAGTCAGTCAGGGACAGGTGGGTTCAATCATCAGGCAATCACACAGGCGGGAGACACATGAGGGCAGGGAGTATCTGAAACGAGAGAGACAAGGGTGAGTCTGACAGATACCAATAAACTAAACAAGTGAACAAGGAAACACATAACTAGAGCTGAGACGTGACAGAAGGCACTGACCAACGACCCCTCATGACTATCACCGTGATCACGTTCATCCACCAGCAGGCCCTGCAGAGCTGTTTTGAAGATGCCACGTGGCGTTGCTGTTGTCAAGCCTATAGCGCAGTTTTCTGAGCACAACAGGTCTTAAAATAAAATCTGTTAAATGCTTTTCTTTTTTTTTGTGCCTCTCAGGTGCCGAGCAGAGTATTCAGCTGAAGGCTGGCTCTCACCCAGAGCGTCTCCCTCCTCTGTGTACGACTGTGTCTTAGTGCTTTGGCCTCAAGTCCAGGGTTGAATCATTTAATTAGCCGTGATTCTATTTTTTTTTGTGTGTGTGTGTGACAAGCCATGTAGGTGCACGGCCTCCATTAATTGAACGGCCTTCTGTGTAATTACTCTCTTTGTGAGCGCGAGGGAGATAGCAAGGATATCCCCCTCTCTCCTCTGAAACTCAGAGAAGGTGAGCCAACCTGCAATGCTCAGGAACACTGAATACGCTTTTCCTGGTGCAAACATCGTCAATAACGCAGATATGAGTTTGCATTAAATGAATCTAATCTGCGTGTTTGGTCTCGAATAATAAAGCTAGTTAGTTTATTTGAGGAAAAACACAAGCTGGTGGAAAAGATGAAGTATCCGCTTACTGTACGCGTGATGTTCATAACTATCCTGAACCTGCGAAGAAGGTCAAGTTGCTGTTGTTCTCTAACTAATTAAATCCCCGGTAATTGTGGCGCTGCGGAGGATGTCGGGAATAAAATAGATGAAGAGAGATTCAGGAGCCGTGTGGATCTATGTGAATGCAGACAGCGTCATAATGTCATATATCATAGAGCCACGGGGTTATAGGGAGGAAGTGTAATGACCGTTACGATGGCTGTGATTTGCTAGGTGGGGTTTTTTTCCACCTCATTCACAAAGCTCAACTGTGAGGTTCGCTAGCAACAGAGAGCAGCTCAAAGGGTTGGAGGAGCGTTCATCATTGTTCTTGTTGCTATGCAACTCACTAATTAGCCTTAGCTAGCTAACCTAAAGAAACAAAGGGGATCAGGTTGTTAAAAAATAAAAATAGATCAGAGGAAGTAAAGTAATTGCTCTGCTTGCTCCTGAAGTGGAGGCTGAGGAGCTCCCCCTGAGTAGCAAAGAACAAGTCTGGGGTTATTGTTGGTATTTTGCTGCATCTGCATTCAATTTGACCTTTTTTACCATCTGAAAACGTGATTCTGCCACAAATGTTGTTGAGTTGTTTTTTTCCGTCTCAGATAACAATCTGGATTGTCATCTGTCTGAGCTCAGCCCTGCTTTTGATTGGTCAGCTGACTTTCTTGGTGTATCTGTTTGAAGTTGGCACTTTCAATTTCTCCCCCCGATTCTTTTGATGTCAAACAAAAGATGCCTGAGATGCCTGACGTGCATCGTCACCATTGTTGGCCAATGGCCAGTGAACGATATACGTTAAACCTTACACATGCCCACGTATCAGCGCAAATCCCTATCCTATAGGACCTGCACAAAATGTTTCTTTCATGCTCTTGTATAAAGTAATACCACAAAGCAGACAGCAAAGTTGGTGGAAGACAGCCCAAAGAGCACTTCACAGAAAAATGCCGTGGTAAGAACAAGGCTCAATTGCATGTGTAGGAGAATCCAGGCAGCACTGTCTGGCAGTGGGTTGTAACTGCCTCAATATATATATAAATATATATAAAACAATATAAAAGAGGCTGGCCTGCCTAACACCGACTAGTACAAATATTAATTGCCTCAAAATAATATATCAATAAATAAAATAACATAAGAGACTGGCCTTCCTAACACCATTACATGATGACTGACTTAAAGGAAAAAAAAACTTATAAATGGCATAAGAACTGCATTTAATGGGCCAAACAAACATATTCGAGTGGCTCGCTCACCGCGGCTTTTTAGTAGATTAGTCCAATTTGACGTGTTTATCACTAAAGCAGTGGTTATACCTCATGAGGAGGAGTCTCTCAAATCGCTTGTCAGACAATCTGTTCCTCGTCAGCACAACACTGCCCAGGCTGAAGAACCGGTTCGATTCCAGCCGGTGGCCTTTGTTGCGAGTCCTGTGAGTCGGGCAGCTCTGCACCTTACTGGTTGCGGTTCTGTCTCCAGTGGCTGACAGGGAGGAAGGAGAGGTCCACAAAGAGCTCTCTGACACATGGATACTCCTCCTACTCTGCATTTGCGGCACCTAGAAACCTCTCTGCACACTCCCTGGCACATTTCCATGTACGAAATGTCCAAAATGATCTCCTGTCCTCGGCAGTAGTGTTCGCTCTCTGTTCCTTGGATCAGTATAATCGCAAAGACACTCACACAAACAGCCACATATATTGAATCACTGGAGAATCTCCTGAATATGTACAGACATAACATATCTGAAGGCCAGCTAACCACTAATATGCAAAGTCCTCTGAACCTATATTCGACTTCATCCTTGAGCGATGTTGTAGGGATTTTGGCCTTCGTGCTGCCTCCGATCGCTGTTTCTGATGTGTTTCTTCTTTTTTTGCGTTACCTACAGAACATTGTGTCAATGCCCGAGGTTCATTTCAACCAGTGCAAGTTAAAAAGTTAAAGGAATAGTTAGACATTTTGGAATATGTTGATTCGCCTTCTTTCGAGAGTTAAATGAGAAGATTGATGCCAGTCTCATGTCTGTGCAGTAATTGCGAAGATACCACCAGCAGCCGGTTAGCTTAGCTTAGCACAAAGACATGGGGAAACATGTGGGGATGCAGCTAGCGATAGCTTCATATTTAGCATGCAAGGCATGAGAGTGGAATCAATCTTGTCATCTAGCACTCAGGGAGAGAGCATATTTAAGTGTATATTCCAAAATGTCAAACTATTCCTTCAGTCCTCTGCTCACATTTTGCTGTTGACCTACGCGCATGACACGACAAGAATGGTGGAAAGCATGTCACTTCCCGTGTGACGGCTTTGTGTTTGAACATACTTCATTGGCATTGTCAAACAAAAAAAAGCTGCTACCCAGAGCAAAGAATAAGCATGAGTATGCCGGTCTTAACATCCACCAGAAGGTGAGCATGAGCGCGCGCTTGCATGTGTGAGGAGTTATCGCCAGCTACCCTAAAATCCATTTCAGGCCTTCTCATGTCATTAAGAATGAGGCTCACATACCCAAGGCCACTCGGACCGACCCGTGATTGGCTGACGGTCTTTGTTACCCGCAGCGGTCCTTTCCAAGTGCACAAAGGTCAGGCTTGAAAGCTCTCATTGGAAAAAAAAATAAATAAATGCTGGAATGATGAAAGAAGGGCAACAGGGAGAAGCTACAGATTGATGGTCTCCAGTAAGCAGACAGAAAAGAGGAATCGTGTCCTGGGGGAGAAAGAGACAAATGTTGAAAGAATTGTTTGTTGCACTGATTGAAAGGATTGTGGAGTTGACAGAACATTTGGTGCACGAGGTCTGCTTGCTGCCTCTGCCGCCTGCAACTGGTTAGTCGCTTTAATGCCTCCTTCCTGTGTGTATTGATTCAAATGATGTGCAAACACAAGAATATGCACGCACGCTGGCAAACACAGACACACAGATATACACAGCAGCTCTTCTCCCTGAATTTGACATGTGTTTTTATTAAAGTAAGCAGCTGCTCAATAGTGCTAAGGAGTAATGGGGATTGACTTTGGCATAATTATACCAACCCCTGCATGAATTTGGTCCTAATGGAAGCTGAACACTTAACCCAGACTAAATGCAGAAAGGCAGATCAATGCTGAGGGGCTTTTTTTCTTTCACTTGAGCAGCAGCCAGCTCTCTCCGAAACAGGACATTTACATATGCAATGCATCTCCTTTAAGATAATCGCAGCAAAGCAGGAGCCCCGGTGCCTCGTGAGCAATCAGGTGGTGATACCTTACAGGGCTTTAGAAATGAAGATGCATGTCTTATACTCATGCAAAAACATGCAAACGCACTCCCTTGCATACATGAAAACGGCCCATTCCAGGCTATTTCTATGGTGAAGTCACACATCATGAGGCCAAAAGCACGGCAACCCGTCTCGTGTTTAGGGTGCAGGGACACAGCCAGTGTTGCCACAGCTACTTTGCAAAAAGTAATCTAATTACTGATTACTCCTTTAAAAAGTAACTTAGTTACTTTACAGATGACTTGATTTTAAAAGTAACTAGGTTAGATTACAATTTACTTCATTAGTTACATTCAGCCTCTGCTGACAACACCCCCGCCGCCGTGGTGGGGGGCCTTCTGCTCTCCGCTTCGCACCACCTGAAGTAATGCGTTACCGGCATTACTGGACACAGCTCCAACTTGTGGGCTTCTGACAGCAATCTCTGGTGTTTCCCTGTGGGGGGCAGCAAACAAACATAGTCATTCGGTCACTCCAGATGCTTTTTCACCTGCCAGATCTGCCCCAACCAACCAGTAGAAATCCCCAGTGCTACGGCAAGGACATGATCCCTCACCGGCTTCCCTTTTTGCGCCACCAATACTCCGACAAAGCCAGAGGTATTAATAGTCCTGTAGGAAATCGAAGCCGAAGCATGGATGTATTGAGAAAGCTGCAGAAGGTGCAACGAATTGGTCCGTGGTGCCATTTTGCCCCAGTGGCTAAACACGGTACTGCAATAAAAGCCTTTTCCCCGTAGACCACCATTACAAACGAAATGTCTGTAAAACTGTTGACAGAACAATAATTACCCTTTGTATGACCCAGAGCCTAGAAAAGCAATTTTTATGTGTGCGATGTCATCCCGATGTATGCCAGCCGCTAGTATGGCAATAATAACGTGACCCCTCGATGGCTTCCCATCCACAAACTCATAAACAAATGGTGGTGAAAGTGAATTTTAGCGATGGGCCACCCAGACACCCCTGATCCTTATTTTTTGAATAAAATAAAAATTTTGCTGTGGTTCACTTTTATTCTGTTGCAGTTTGTAACTCTGAGTTTGATGCTTTGCTCATTGTGATTAACTGACATTATAACACATTTTGTAAAGCCACAAATTGCAAAGGGAGCATTCAAAAGGAAAATGCTGATGATACTGTTGTGGCATTGTTGGCCAGTTAATTTTTATATTAATAATCCATTTACTAATGCAGCGATCCAGCACACAAAGCCTCTTCGTCACCACAGAAGCCACAAATTCAGTGTTACAGCCACTGTGTTAAGGACACGGGAGCGGGCACACTCTGCCTCTCTTTTGTCTGGCCCATTGACATGTAAATGTCCCCCTGCTATAAGACATCAGCAGAGAGCAGTGAGAGAAAAAACCCAACTGAATTGAAATGTCAATAGTAATTTTTGGCATGCGAGGGACATCTGAGAGTCAAGGGCTGCCTCCCGGGAGAAATGGAAAAAGGAAGAGTGAGGAAAGTACTGAGAATGTGGTGGGAGGATGGTATGTGTGTGTGTGTGTGTGTGTGTGTGTGTGTGTGTGAGAGATGGAAGATGTAATAGAGGGGGCAGATAAAGGGGAAGACAGTGTGATGGAGGAAAGGAAGAAGGGGGAGTAATAGCAGTCAGAAGGTGAGCTGTCTGAGGAGAAGCAGGGCAGGGACGTCCAAGGGGGAGGAAGGGGTGGGAGGGAAAGGGGGTGTGTGTGTGGGTGGGGGGGGGGCTAGATGGAGGAAGGACGGCTGAGCCCGGGTCCTCCTCTGGGAATCTCTCCCTATCCTCCTCCTCCTCCACTGATAGACAGGCTGAAATACCACAGGAGCCACCTCCAGTAATGACTTGATGAATGAGCTTCTCCGACCGGTCCCTTACACACACCAACACAACCACCTACACACCCCCCAACCACCCCAACCACCACCCCCCCCCCCACGCCACCTTCACCACCCCCCTCCACACACACACACACACACACACACACACACACACACACACAGACTTCGCCCTCTCTCTTCGTCCCCCATCGCCACATCCCACACCAGGAAACCTGCAGTATCTGCATTTCCACTAAGACGTATTTACATTCAGCGTCTAGCATGAAGTGGTGCACCTGTAATTGTGTGCAGAAATGCAGCCATTTTCACTTACAAACATGTAAGTGATGCCGTGACCAAACTATTAATATTTGTATTGATATTGAAAGTCACTCAAACCACACTGTGTTTGCTTTTGTCTGATATGATTCCTCTTGTGATTCTGCAGCAATAACACTGTGTACTTTCATTAATAGTGGATTTCCTAATCAATGGCTCTGGCTCTGTCTTGTTTGTCAAATCCATGTTATGCTCTGGTGCCGCTTTTATTTTATCTGACATGTCCCCCTGTGTCCCCTGCTGTACTTTTCTCCTCAGACTAAGCAAAGAAAGAAAAATGTTTCTTAATTTCACTGTTTCACATGAATTTCTAAACATGCTGAGATTTAAAAACAAATCAAATAAAAGACCATCAATTTTAGAAATGCGTTGCTATGGGAAATTATTCTGGCAATATTTGAAAAGCATAAATGGTGCTGTGCTCAAAAGAATCATCCAGTATGTGACTAAATGCCCTGAGATGACTCCAGACTTCGTCACTAGCCCAGAATGAGATTAACTTGCAAGCATATAAAGAATATTCGTAATGTTGGAGGAAAAGGAATGCATGGGAAATATGGAAAAAAACTGACATTATGTCATTGGCAGAAAAGGTTGACCTATATTCCAAACGATTATGAAATCAAATTATGAAAGCTGACTGTACAATCACAGCAGGCATACTGTGGTGCCGCCTCATCCTCTGAATTTAGAAAACAACAATCTGTGAATCCTTATGTCCTTTATCACAGCCTACATATTAAAGCCTCAATTCCGTGTCAAGGGGGTTAAAACGAACCCAACAAACATTCCTGCACTGATCCTGCACAAAAGCTGGATGCTAATCTCGCAAGTGAAATAACCATCGTCTTGTCTTTCCTCTTTCCAAAAATATCTGAGCTGAAATGCTGAAAGTGTTCTCTTTAAAATACAAGGCGGTTCAACATGAGGGCAGTCCAGGTAAAAGCTTATTGATTTCCCCTCTTTAATCTATACTGCACACAAAGCAGGAGGAAGAAAAGGGAAGGATTTATTCAGTTTTGAGAAAACAGACATGATTGTGGACGATTGTGTAAAAAGGGGCTACTGCTTAGGAAGACGGAAGAAGTCCACGACACTTCAGGATATTTCTTGGAAGATGCACGCGATACTCAATGTCCTGCAGAGTGGCTGCAGCTCAGGCGGATTCATTACGGCCGCCATGTTCTGCCTGTTGTCTCGGCCTCTCTTAAATTAGGGGACCAGCAGAGACCAGTATCGTTTACCTGATTACTAGCTTATAAAAAATTCTACACAAGCTGCAAGCGGGCTCAGTGATAGAGAGTAGATATTTTCCAAAAACCCTCGTGCTGTTTTAATTGAGAATCATTGTTTTTTAGGGGGGTGTTTTCTGTACTTGTTCTGTTGTGTGATAGTTTTCGTGTTCTTCTGTTCTATTGTTGCACTGCAGTATTGTTTAAAAAAAGAAAGACAGGATGATGCAGGGACGAAACAAATGACCTGCAAGCATGCAATGTCAGCATCAGGCTGCACTAATGTCACAAGGAAACAGCATTTTGTTGGTGCCTTGATCCTGTACTTGGATGTAAGTGCACGTTGAAACAAGACATTGGGATGGGATTGTTAAAAAAAAAACTTGGTTTACTTAATCCAGGCACTCCAGAACAAACTAATTCCTGCAAGAAAGACTGTGCCTTTAGAGTAGTTCACTTCCAGGTACCATTAAATGTTTGTTAAGACCAAAATATAGGAAAATTAAGGAGCTGAAATATAAAATGAGCTAGTGAAAGATAAATGGACGCATGGACGCCGACTTGGGTTAAACATTGGGGCATCTAGTGAGGCAAGAAAAATTGCATAGGACTCTGGTGCACTCGCAACTACAACGTACTCGTAATACCATTTTGTCCATCATATCGATGGTATCATGATACAGTGATTCTGAAACAGCCTGCTCTATTCATCGCCAGACGGTTTGACGTAGACCTGAGTGAAGAGGCAAAGAAGTGTTTGTTCACAGTATTTGTGTTTATTCAAGACATTGTGATGTCTGTTTCAAAAAAGTCTTGCAAAGGACACAGCGCCTTAAAACATAACATTTCTGGACTTCTGGAAATAACAGAAATACATCAGTGTCTCTACTGCTTTTTGCTATAAACTCTATAAGCTCTTTTGTCCATTCCGGATTAAACGAGGTCTGACGTGTGGGCACGTTGACGTGACGATATGACGTAGTCGGTAGCCAGCACGTGGAGGCTTGTTTACGTTTTTAACCAATGATATATCAGATATTTATTTGACAGCGCTGTCAGCCAGTCATTTGTTTGACCGGAGATCTTACGTCATTAGACTCTACGCTGCTGCGTCCCAACAGAGATTCTAGAGCGGGTTTTTTTAGGCCGATTCAGTGTGACTCCAAAAAGGAGGACAAATAAGTGTCCGGCTTGAGGCTGCGCCGGAGGCCGGACAGGGGGCTTAAAATCCGGACTGTCCAGCCAAAATCCGGACATATGGCCACCCTAGATGTCATGTGGTGAGGAGGCTCTTTGCGTGCTCCAGCCGAGTTTTGGCTGTTTTTGGTAGTTATCACTATAATAGCCTGCAGGCGCTTGGAAGGGTTCTTATTAATACGTAAGTAGCAACGCTCGTGTTCTCTGGTGCGCTTTTTTTTGGTATCGATAGCCAAGCCTACCAAGGAAACAGCATGATAATTATTGCACAATCGAGTCGGTGAGAAAGGCTATGGCTTAAATCTACCAGCAGACGTTAGGCTTGTTTGAGATGAGCCAGACCGACGCAGACTTCGATCGGCGTCTTGTTGAGTGCATTGCATGATGGCTAGTGATTTTGTCAGACTTGCTCCTGAGGCTCGGCCTGAGAGCTGGGCGCCGCAGTTTCTATCCACGAGCTGCAGAAGCGAAATCCTTGAAGGGAAACGACCTGCCAGTTGATCGAGCTGAGCGCTCATTGGGATCTTCTCCCCCTTGCTACTGATTATTAAACTCTCCAATTGGCCCCGCGAAGGTTTTTACGTCACCGCTCACAATTAAATGACGACACTTCCATTGTAATTTTTCATCATTGTTCCCCAATGTTTATGTACATGACCTTAAGCAGTAACAAACGCATTTAATGAGTACATTTCTGCCATTAACAATTTGACACCTTTGTGCATTCTCCATGAGCGCAAACTGGTCAAAACCACTGAACAAAATAGTTTGGAAAAGTAATAAGTGCTTATCCCTTTTACATGCAGTATTCAACCCCCCTGTATTGATTTGTTTTAAAGTGAACAGACACGGGGTGTGGTAGAAGGTGCGCCCCGTGTACGAGGCTGAGTCCTCACTGCAGCAGCCCGCGTTCGATTCCAACCTGCGGCTCTTTGCTGCATGTAATCCCCCCCGCCCACGTTTCCTGTCTCTCTTTAGCTGTCCCAAATCAAATCAAATAAAGGCAAAAAGCCCACAAAATTATCTTATTTCTATTACATCCACTTCATCTTCGACGAAGAACACTAATGCTACATCCACCATTGCAAGTCGAGTCAAGCCAGCTGCGAGCTGTTCGACTTCAGGCACGCTTTTTGATCCCGCTCCCCCCGACTGCAATCAGCTACTCTCGTCTACTTTCAAGGCAAGGCCCAAATCTGTACAGCATGTGGAAAGCGAACAGAATCGCCTATTAGCCTAACAACCGGGCACTGCCATCACATGGAAATGAAAAACGAAGTTGCTAAGTGTAATGCTGTCCAGTTTTTTGATAAAGAAGTAAATTATCACATAATATTTGCTGCTAACTCACAAACTCAGTGGACACACATTACAGCGAGCATGGTGTTTTTCTTCTTCTGTCGCTAAGGTAGCCAAACAGTCAGTGTAGGCTAAGCTCGGACCTGGCCGCTGCCCAATGTTTGTAAAGGATAATGGATTCGAAAGTCGTCGGGTCAAGTTTGGAGTATTTCAAATGCCAATGGAATTTAGTTGGCTGTGGCAAATTGACCACCGCGTTTTTTTTCCTGCATTGCTTCAGGATTGGGGGCTGAAGCGAAAGGCACTATATTAATAATGTGCTATTTCAGGTTAGTATTCTTTTCAAGGTGCTTCAATTTGGCACGTTTGCTAAAACGAAAAGAAAGTATTTTTTCTTAGTTGTTCACAAAAAGAAACAGGACACACAGATAGTTTGAGAGAAGAAGAGGCCCGTGGATTAATGAGTCGCTTCCTAGAAATAATCGTGTTTCATTCAGCGTGTCGAACAACAGCAGGTAGCTCCCTCTGAGGCATTTATCCGGATGCCCTCAAGTTAACACACACACACACACACACACACACACAGACGACCCACTGGGTTAGCAGTCTAATCCTGGAGGCTGCACCCTGACAGAGGGCAGGGTAATCTCCAGGCCATGCCACTTGAGGAGAGACAAGAAATGAGGGAAGGAGAGAGAAAGGAAGAAGAGGGGTGCGCTTTAGCAAGAGGGAATTACATAAAGATGAATGAAGAGGAGAGGCGCGGAGGCAGGGAAAAGTAAAGAAAAGGTGAACGTGAGAGTGAGAGGGGCTGCGTGAATGTATGCATGCTGTTATCTCCTGGTAAAGCAGATGCGCTTTATCTGCCAGGAAACAGGAGGCTGCTTCTACAAAAGCCCCTTTTCACAGGTGAAGCCCCAGTCTTCACTTACAAGACTCTCACTGCCAGGTTGGACATTTTGAGATTGAACCTGAAATGGAGATTTCACACATACACACACACTCAAATCAGCCGTAAGGCATGCCAGTGAAAGCAGGACCTCTTCCCACTGACAGACATCATGTCCACGCTGGTTATTTTTGCACGCCGTCCCTCCAGGCCGCTGCTGGCCACGGCTGAAAGCAGAGAGACACTCTCAGTGATGCAAGACTGCAGATTTGTCATTTTAAAGCGCAGGTCAAACGGCCTCTATGGCTATTGATTGGCTTGTCCCCCTCTATTACACCTGTGTTATGTATTGCACCCTTTATCAGAGCTGCGACAGCCGCAAACACATTAAACTTGAGCAGCTTCGATCTGCCATAAAGTGCCACAGCGTGCCGTTTTGGTGTGCCTCGCTGGGTGAAGATGAGCTTCTGATCAAGGACACGGCGGCAGCGTTCTCACTGCTCTGTTGCCGGGAGTTACGACCCAAAGTCGCGGAGTCGTGGACAGGGTGAGAATCTACAGCTCCCCTGACTCCACGGAGCCTCGCCTCATCACACAAGGTCACTCGATCCTCCTCTCGAGAAAAACTGCCGGTCTGCAGCCATCCACAGGACAACACAAGAATAAGCCGAGATATGGAGGACTGCAATGCATAACTCAAAATGGGGAGAAAACAACAGAAAATGCCGGAGAACTTATTTTGTTCCAGTTGCAGTCACTGACAATTGTTTCTGTGAGGGTTCAAAAAATCCCTCTCATAGACTTCCATCGTGCCGTGAAACCCCCTTTTCATAGCATCATTTAGCTAATTAAAACCAAACTTGTCTGAAAAATCACCACGTGAACAAACACTGGCGTGTAAGAACTACCGACAGAAACCATCGAAAATGGGAAAATGTTTTTTGACGTGTACTTTTAGTGCGGCCCATGTCCTGTCTGCCAACATGGCAGGGGTTAGGCTACAGCCAGCCACCAGGGGGCGATCGAGATGCTTTGGCTTCACTTTTGGGGTGGCTGTCAACTCATCCATCTTTATGTTCAGTCAATGGTGTACACATACTTGGCCAATAAAGCTGATTCTGATTTCTGAAGTGTTTTGACTGCGACTCATTTCTGTTTGTTGGTAAAAGAAATAATATTACCAGGAGCATAAATATCGCACGGCTAAATTAACAGACGCTTTCATTGTGCAGCGACATTGGTACGTGGCCTTGCTTTTGATTGTGAGAAGGAATTGGATTATTAGAGGCTCATGTGATAAAACTGATCTGTTCCTTTTCATGTATTTACATTCAACGAAGCACTCGTGACATCATATAAAAGTAAATACCACACAAGTATTCCAAGTACACACTTTCACCTGTACTCTTCTTTAAAGTTCCTCCTCAACCTGTTCAGCATTAACATTTTGTCTTCGTTCCACTCTCATTCTAAATTTTGTTGGCCCAGGTCTCCTTTGCTGGCCAAAAAGAAAGCTTCCATGTTTGTGTGGGCAATGGAATCCCACAAAGACAGAGAAAACACCCGCTTGTATTTCATGAAATAACTGGTGTTGATGTGAGAATTTTAAGTAACTCACTGAGCTGCACTGGTGCACTGCTTTCGTGGCTGTGAGCAGATGGCAGCGGCGACGGAGTTCTCACGAGCCGATTAAACACAACTTCCAGCCGTCCAGCGAAGACAGTCGCCAAACCTGCAGTCAGATCTCTCAGCTAAAAATGACTTTATCTCACAGGAGGCGTTTAAAACCCTCGAGTTAAGCTCACCTCGTACGCCGGCTCACAGAGCCAGCTGTGCCGCCGAGGATTTGCATGTCCACAAAAAGGTGTTTTTATTAAAGCAGGCGTGCAGATGAGCCGGCAATATGACAGCAGTGTCATGTGCTGAAGTGGTTTGAAAGGAAGGTTACCTCTGAAGTTCATCTGCGGCTGCTTCATGTGCTAATGGGAATCCTTACGTTGAGTTTATGTCCTCCAGCCTTAATATGAGCTGTTTATCAACACATACAATTGACAATTGTCAGGTTGTTGCAAAAGGTGAAGTTTCCTTTCAGATATTCTCACATGCCCGTGGTGTTTGTTGTGTAGTTATAGAGCCATGTTGTTGTTTAATTTCATTTGTACCCACTTTCCCTCCCTCACGTCTACCCAGAAGGTTTTTCTACCTTTCAATAACTCAGTGCTACTTATCATAGGAAACAAAGTGTCATATACAGTTTTACAATACTGTAGTGTTATATTATGTCCATTGGTTGTAAATGTTTTGCCTTTGTCACTTAACTTACTTTTTTTTTTTTTATCATTAGTATGGTATGTCGGATCATGCTAAATGCTGCATTTTTATGAACCTTTTGAGAAAAAGTTGTGTTTTTAGCAATTTAGTGGCGAAGCAGCAATTGCATAGAGTTAGCCTTCCCGAATCGCCACCCACATTTCACATTTCTTCAGCGACTTAAATAGGTCTTAAATAGCCATTGAAGGCTGTTTCCACCGGTTGGAGAAACAGTTTACCAATCAAACCTTTTGTAGGCAGAATTAAAGATGGGAATCTTCCCACATAGCTAGTTAACTAGCTGGCTACATTAATGAAAAATGGCCACAGAGAAATGACAAGCGTGGACGGGATCTACGCAGCTGTACAAGGTGTTGTAAAACATACAGAAATAGCAACTCTTCTTTTGCTCAATATGAATAGTGTTATGTTAACTGCCTCTAGCAGTTGCTACCAAAGCGTCTGTCCCAACTGAAAATGACCTCAGCGGGACGTATATATGTCACTCGCTACTGGCTGCTAAGGGAAAAAAAAATCAAAATAACCCCCCCCCCCCCCCACCAAGAAATCAGGCAACATGGACACAATGCGTCAGGTTGAATGAATAAAGTGAAACGAAATGTCAACTCAGTCTCATTATCAGGATAGTTTGAAAAATGCAGCACAGACAGATCAACAGCGGGGAAGTGGACAGTTCTGCAAGAGTGGTTTGAACAGTTTCTGTTGGACGTTTTGAGAACTTTCTTAGCTGTAACTCTGGGAATCCAACATAACTGCTGCGAATCCAAGATGACTGCAGCTAAATAAGGAAATATCTCATGCCTTATGGTCTATGGGCTTTGCACATACAAATATGCAGTATTGGCCCTTTTGTTTGCCAATAAAAGTCATTCACAGACAAAGAATTGTGCAGTATGTCACCCTACATGTAGTTCCATATGTTTAGGGTCAATTAGAGAGCTAGCTCTCAAACTCAAATAACAAAAATTCCTATTAGACTTATTTGGGATGAGTAGTGCTGCGTAAAAAGCACTGTCAACACCAATCACAGATATATGGCCTACCAAAGTCCAGTGTATTTAAGTATGTTTGATAGCAGGGGTCTCAGAGACCCCAACCATAAGTAATCCGTCATTTTCCGTAGAGGTTTTTTGAAACATGTTATCAGTTTAAAATGTTGTTCATAAGTAATTCTCATGAAGTTAGGAAACATATCAAGGTGATAAAACAATGTTTAGTATGTGTGTTGAGCTGTTAAAGACGGCCTGGGGGTCTCCGAAACAGAACATTAGGGTTAAAGTGTTAAAGGGTCATTTTTCCTGTAGTATTTATGTGAGAGTAGGATGGCTGGAAGTAGATGCAGAAGAGCATGGATACAGCTTCAAGCTAAAGGATCAATAATTCTGCAAACTGGACTGCATTCCCAATGCAGCCCGTCCCTGACTGACCCCAGTGTCGTGTCTGAGAGCATCCCAGTCTGCTAGTGTTTACTGTCCGGACAGCACAGGCCCTGTTACATAATGCATGACCACCGGCGACACGACAAACCGAGCTCTGCTGAATCAGCGGGCAGAAAAACGCCGCCGCCGCCGCTGCTGCTGCTCTGAGCGAACGAGGGCCCACAGCGGCCGCTGAAGACAGGCAGCCTGTACTGCCCCCACCCCTGAGAAAAGCACTTGATCACCCAAGTAACCTTTCGCATGAGTGCACTCAATCTGCCACTCACCAGAGAGCCTCTGCAGACATGGGGCAGACAGGGGGCATTAGGTGGGATTATCGCCCCTGCTGCCCTTTGTTGTTTTGATGTCCGTCCCTCGCCAACTCACCCTGAGCCCTCCCCCAGCACCACCCCCCCCCTC
>CM022485.1:4832043-4862463 GCA_011952105.1 Coreoperca whiteheadi
CAAAAAAAAAAAAAAAAATCAGATAAACCCACTGACCAGTACCTGCCCCAGCACCAAACAGCAGACAGGCAGACATTTCTCTCCGGAGTCAGTTGAGATGAAAACAGAGCTAAAAGGAGAGTGAATAATACTTGCATTCATCACGTGGACACAAACGCCACTCCAGTGGGATGCTAATGTTTCTCAGTTTTTGCTGAGTGACTGGGCGGTCGTTCGCTCACATGTTAGCCAATAACAGGTTTGTCAGGTGTCGTGTTTTCAGCTCATGTCTCCTTTGTTTTCCTGACTCAATTGTTTTGGTTTCAGAAAAAGTGGTCGAGCCACATAGAGGCAGGTAATCTAGCGAGACATCTACTTCAACGTGCATCTCGCATTTTCACACTAAATGTCACGTCTTCAGCTAATTTGAAGCAGTAATTCGATCTGCCTCCTTTCTCTGTAACAACTTGTAGAGGGGTTTTTTTTTATACCGCGACTTGTCTCATACTACAACGATTCATCGCGATTGCCCTGATATGTTCATTGTAGTGTGTCCCACAGAAATGTCTGTTCATTATGTAGTTGTTGGTTGTTGTTCTTTTGTTTTTTGCTGTTGTCCTTATTAGTTGGAAACTGTTGTAGAATTGCCCACATGGCTCACAAGATTTGTAAATGTATGTATGGTTTTATTTGTGGTTGATGGACTTGTGGGAAGAAGAATCGTGAGGATTTTTCAGTGCAGTAGCTCTGTGGACACCTCTGACTACAGGTAGCCACTTGGCACCTGCTGGTAATCAGTTGGTTGATGACAGTTAAAAGGACTCAACCATGAAACTGGAGGACTATTGAAGCGCTGACGAAGGCATTGCGGAAACATCGGCATTTTCCCCTGTGCTGAATTCTGACATTTAGAACTAAATTAAAGGAACAGTCTAATTGATTTGGGTGTGCAAACACTTTTTTCTACTTGCTTTCCCCCACTGTGCCCAGAATATCAATAGATGCAGTTTTTAAGATATTGATATAAAGTTAAAAGTACAGTATTTTCATACATGTGATAATCTTTCTACAACTGCAGGAAGTCTGTCAGTGTGAAGATAAATGACCATTTCCCACTCCCCATTCACATATATCATAATATGCATCCCCAAAATGTCATTTGAAATGCTGTTCAGAAACTAATTAATTTGTGCATTAATTGTCTGAAAGGGTCGCCAAAGGCCAACTTGATGCTTCCAAAAACAGTACAAAATGCCCCACATTTGAATTGTGAGGTTTTCACGCAACATCAGCGTTATTAAATTCCACAAAGGCTTTGATGGAAGCTCACACGGCTCCGCTCTGCCCCTCTATCAGCTGTGAAACACACATCCTCTACATGTTTTCGTTGGATGGCCCGGCTTCCTTAATCACTGCATTTTAAATGACCCCAGTGTCTGCTCGTTGAAGAATATGGACTGAATATGTGTTGATGACAACGTACAATTCCCCTTTTCCTTTCATAAAAATACTGTAATTACTTTTCATTTTGCTTCTACTCTCACGTCTCGTGCAAGCGATAGTAATCTTGACCCTTAGCCCTCTTCACTGTTATGACTTCCTCCTGTCTTTTGTGTTTGGCCTACACGCACACACACACACACACACACACACACACACACACACAAACACAGATATATGGCGATATGGCGCATGTACTCCAGTTGTCTCTAGTATAAATTAAAATACTTAAATTTGGAAGAGAGAAAAAAAAAAGATCCAGAAATGAATATTTAGAGTGGCACAGAAGTGTCAAAAGCTGACTTTTATCCCATTAAAATGAAACAAAAAAAACAAAAACCAATAAAAATGAACACGGGTGACGGATGAACTGTTTAGTTTTTGGCATGCCTCAGAGGACTTTATAAAGAGGAGAAAAGCATTAACATACAGAAACAAATGTGACAAGCTCTAATTAATTGAACTGAGACACTACGTTGCATAGACAAGTCGAGGTTATCAAGCTACAGCAAGGACAGACCCTCTGATCTCACAAGGAAAAACTCCCAAGAAAATCTTATCGGGGTCATGCACATTACACATACATGTTCATTTTTGTATTTTGAACAAATGAGCCAGCGAAACACCCACAGTGACATGCATGAAAACCTCAGGGTTCGGCCCTCCAAATCTTTTGGTTTGAACTTGTGAACGAAAGGTTGCCAGTTTGGCTTCTTTGCCGCCGGGACAAATCAAGTGAAAGAGCAGCACTTGCCCCAACCTCGATTATCACTGCTGGGGTGCCCTCAAGCAAGACCCTTGACCCCCAACTGCTCCTGCGGAGTTGAAGGCTCATCCACCCAGATGGCTGATGATACTCAAATGAATGGGTGAAATAAGAAGGCAGGGTGGGTCTTCTAGTTCCTACATGAAACTGCTCACAACAAGGTCAGTGGATTCTCTTTAGCACCGGGTCACGATTTCTGGAAAGAGACTTTGCTGTTTTAGTTTTTCAAATTGAATTAATATATATATATTATATACATATATATACTATTTTTTATGCCGCTTTGAGCACCACGAGCTGAGTGCCACACAGTCCCATTATATTAAAAAAAAGTGCAGACATCATTTCAGCTGATATCTCCAAAACTCAACAGCTCACACCAAAACGGTCTTGATGGATAAACAGGCAAGAGGGAAAATATGTATTTTTGATTTATAAATGCCGCCTTGGCAAAGAAGGCAGCACGCGCACTAACACTTGGACGTGTTTTCCTTGTATGTTTGCGCGGCAGTCTTTTAGACAATGCCAGTGTTTTTTGCGTGTGTTACTACGAAGCTTACCAGAGTATTCTTTGGATGTTTATTTTTTTTCCTTTCAGGCAGGCTGTTTTGTTCCAGCCATGCATGGTATGGAAACGAGGTTTCAGAGGCTTAAAACTGGGTGGTGACACGGTGCAGACTGTTCAAATCAGTCGGCGTCGCCACGAAACAATAACATATCTTTGACGACAATTAAAGCAGATTGGATTTTGTTCACTGTGATGGATTATCTATCTCAAGCAAGTGTGAAGACACTATTCATTTGTTACACCCCAGCATAATAACTAAATTAACTTGTGCACGATCGTCTGTATAGAGACAGACCACAGGAGAGGTGAAGTTATCTGCAGCCTGCCAGACAGCAGTGCTTCTGGTTATGGATTGAATGATGGCGCCATCCACTGCTACTCACCTGGAAGTGCATGACCTGGTTGAGGCCGATGTTCACTGGGGGGGGTTCTGCTCCATAGTGGTTTGGGTAATTTGGAAAGTACACTGCATCACGCAGAAGAGGGATGTATTTAGAGTTAATCTTTTCAGAATTGTAGATTTTTTGGGGTATAATGTTAAAAATTATAATGAAATAAGGCACTGAATTGGGTTTAGATTTGAACTCTTATTTGAGCAGTGGCACCATTCCTCCGAGCCTCGTAAAAGAGAGTATTTGGGATACAAGCTAAGAATAGGTATACAGTAATTAGCCACAAAATGGGACTCTTTGCCACCAGGTGCCTCTCTCCAGATGTTTTGGATCTGGATCTTCATCCTCCAGGAGATTTTGGCCTCCCCTCTCGTGTCTCTCTCCCTCCCCCCCTCCGTGTGTGTGTGTCCTCCTTCTCCTACCTGTGTGAATGGCGTGCCTGAGGTTTTGGGTCGTGTGTGTTTGTGCAGTCTGTCCTCTTCCAGGCTCCACGGTGGCAAGGGGGTCGTGTGGGGCTCCTGTTCCGTTAGGCGGCACCTGAATCCATTCTTACATGTACATGTTACAGTCTGTCATGTAACTTGGTCATCGTGATTGTCCATACTGTCATTTTATCATGTTGGTCTATTCTGTACACACAACATCTACGTCTGTCCGCCCTGTGAGAAGGAATCCCTCCTCTGCTGCTCTTACTGAGGTTTCTTCCGTTTGTTTCCCCATTAAAAGGGTTGTTTTTGGGGCAGTTTTTCCTTATCATGCTGTACAGATTGTAAAGCCCCCTGAGGCAAATTTGTTATTTCTGATATTGGGCGATATAAATAAAACTGACTTGATTTGACCTGACTTTGCAGTTAGTTATTTTATGTCAAAATGGAGTTGACTTCCTCTTTAAATAGACTGATAAATTGAAGATATGATTTTGACTGCAGCTCAGATTCCACCTGATCTTTCAATTTGAATGAAGAGGGGGGAAAGAACCTTTTCATACATAACCACAGGGCACTCTGGGTTTCTGGAAGCCTTGTGAGGCTACAATTTGGAAAAATTCAAAATAAAGAAACAAAACTAACCAATCGGACTATTTCTGAGTCAAAATTTGTGTCCAAGATGGAAATCAACAAATCCGTGTTTCGTAAAAGCCGATGGGATGCCGAGCTGTCTCATCCTACTGTCCACTTCATGTTTTACATGTTAATGTTTGCGTTTGTCCACAGGTCACAGCCCCTGTGCTAACAGCTCCATGGTGACAGTCGCTTCAGCTGCACGTTTCTGTCTACGAATATCAGGAGTTTCCATTTGGAGCGCTTGCTTGCCGCTCATGTGACTTTAAACCAACAGTTGCATTAAAGGTGACCTTGAATATCGATCGCTATGAATTTCAGTGTCTTCCGCTCAAGGTTTCGGGTTTCGTGGCTCCCAAACTGAAACTCTCAGTGGTTGCGTTACCTGTTTCTCAACATTTCTGTCAGCCCTCATACCTTTTTAGTTGCCTTCGACTTCATTCAGGGTAAAGGCTTTTTGCAGTTACTTTTTCATGTCCAGCTCGACATCTGAGTCAACTGGCACACAAGGACTGATTTGAAATCAAAGCACAATCAGTGTCTTGGCCAGTTAGTGAATTTCAAGCATGGCACCATGATATTCAAACACACCCACCTTTTCATGCCGTTTATTTATCATCACACTCAAATATAGGCCTATTTCCCTACTAAGTGTTTTTCCTGGTTTTCAATTCTTGATACTGAAACCAAATTTTGCCTTTAGGCTTCCGTCCGTCTTTGGGTTTCAGGCTCAGGGTGCCATGCACCAATAACTTGTGAGAAGTAGAGGGTTGGATTAAATGTCTGTTTATTAAGTAACGTCAGCAATTTATTGCCTCTTAACAATCCCTTGAGCCCAAGTACACACATCACAGCTGAGTCTGTTTTATACAATAAAAACATGGACTTTTGAGTTGCAACTCTAAGGACATCTTCTGCGAGCATAAAACAATTAGGAAGTTGTGATTTTCCAAAAAGAAACTGCAACTGACAGTTTAAAATCCAAAATGTCTCTGATGAATGTACCGAAGCAAACCTTGACTTTCTGTGAATTTCCATCGGGGCACTGAAGCTTTAAAACATTGTGTTCACGGTTAGAAATAGAAAGGCCCAGGCAGGAGTTAAGATAACAGCCCACTGAAAGTCAGCATTGGCTTCCAGGAAGTAGAAACGAGTAAAGTTGGAGAAGTTGGAGATGAAAATGAGCAGAAGCAAGATTTCCTGTTGAACGCTTTTGCCTTCAAAAGAAAATGTCATCTGTATATTGTTTTGATAAATAAAGCAGCAGTAGAGAGGGTATCGGTACGTACATCCATCAGTGCATCTGTACGTGGACACAAGCAAACTTACACGCACACACATGGGCTTGTCGAACACCTCATTCCAAAAACCATGGGCAGCAATCTGATGCCATAACAGCGTCCACTCCTCTGAGAAGGCCTTCTGCGAGACTTTGGGAACTTTTCAACACAAACTCAATTAGCAGAAATCACTCACAATGACACAGACACAAAAGATTTACAAGGAAACTTGCTGCTTGCGTTATGTTGCCTGTGTTTTAATGTTTGTGTTGCTAAATACACACGTGACAACGCTGCATTCAAATGCTGGATCCCCATTCGTGCATATGGCGTGAAACCCAGTCATTTACCGTACTTTCTCATCTTTATATTTGGCTTGTTAGGTCTTTTCTTGTTTTATTGATACTGTTTGGTTTTAAATTGCTGATGGGGATCCAAAGAAAGAGTCAAGCATACGCCTGAGGGGTGGACTACAACGCAAGCTCGACAAAGCCAGGCTTTCTTTGCGTGAGCTGGCTCGACAGAACTCGCAGTTTGATAGGGACGACGCAACTTAACATAGTTTCAATACAGGGCACGACACTGATGTGCTGCACAGACAGTTTATAGCTATTTCTAATGTTCAGCTTTGTCCCTAGTTGGGCTTTTACATGTAGGCTACAGTGTGATTAAAATATACAGCTTTCAGTAGCCTATAAAACACAATACACCATAAATATGGATATAAAATACACATAGGTCCTACAAATGAGCTGAAAGTGGTTACAACTCTTTTATTCAGCACTTAACCTTTGTTGTAAAAGGTGTGATCAGTTGATGATGTGTTCCAGAGGTGATCAGCCCTCTGTGGAGAAAGCTGATTGTCCAAATGCAGACCTACCATGTGGTATTATACAGTTGGCTTCACCATGCTCCTATTACTATTGTCTTCAGTCAAGACCTCTTGTCGTTATACTGGAGAGCTGTGCAGAACAGGCCTAAAAAAAGGCGGGAGGGCATTGCTGGCAGAATAAGTGAGTATATTTATTTTACCCCTCAGTGCTCTCTCACTGCCTCCCGTTTATTTCTAACGTGGCCGCTGCACATGCAGAGCTCGGAAACTTTAACCTTAACACAGCAGGTTTAAACACGATGCTCTCAAGAAGTGCGCTGAGGACTGTCAGTGAAATGAATTTTATTCATTGAATATCATCTGTGATAAATAGCAACAGACGAATCCAATTTCTAATCTGGGTTCTATGAGCCGCCTTAGTGGAAAGTGGCCCTGGCAGCTGATCAGGACCGAGTATAAAAACAAAACAAGTTGCATATGTAACGTGTTACCTCAGCTGAGAATCTGTATCGCTCAGAGAGAATATGGTCAGGAAAAGAGTCAGTGAAAGGGCGGCGGGCAATTTAAGCCGAAACTCTGTACCAGGTAATGTGTTCAACATAAGTTACCATGGCGATCTACCCAGATTTGAAAGAGAGACACTGAAAACTCAGGATTTGGGCTCACCATAGCTGCCTATAAACCACTAATCTCACTTCATAGTACACCCCTCTGCTATGCCAAAGGCCACTGCATTATATAGGCATCTCTACAGTTGTTGTTTGTTTTGTCTTTTACTATTAGCTTCTAAATAATCTATGCATTTGCCTTCCTTGCGAGATTCACCATCAAACTATTTCTGTTCCTCTGTAACTGTATCCTCGCGACTTTTATTTTGAAGGGCGGGGGGGAAGAGGCGTACGGCGGAAGTCGTGCGTCGGGTCTGGCCTGTCCAGAAGCAGGAACTTTTCCTTCGTTCCGCCACAACAACATGGACTGGAGCGAGGACGACAGCGTGAGTCGACTCGTGTTCGTTCGCTGCTTTCTGTTACATGTGCCGTGGGGGTTACAGCTTCATCATGTTTCACCTACGCGGTCTGCCCCGATAGTGTTTCCGCATGCTGTTAGCATTGACTAGCTAGCTGGCTGTTCAGGTTTAGCTTGTCGGTGAGTTTTGGCGTAACGCGGAACAACCGGGGCTCGCCGGTGACGCACGGGCACCGCCGAAAGCAACTGTCAGTCGGTCTGTAGGCTTCAGTGGTCGTCAAGCAGTACCAGCTGGCTGATCTCTCCCCAGCGGGCGGGTTTAACGTTAGCTAGTCGTGTAAAGGCACCGACGTCCGCGTTACGGAAAGTCAGTTCGATGTGTCCGGTTGCCATGATGATGCGAGGATAGCCAGCGCGTGTTCAGCCCATTCCGTCGCGTAACGCTAGCTACCTTTCTTGTCCTCGCCTGCCAACAATACGAAACCGTAATGCTCTTTCGCGGCTCCATCTCCGGGTTGTTTTCCGATAGCAGGTCGTCAGCTGCTCACGCTCATCACAGCCTTTGCCAGATGTTGCTGCGTTAGCCTGTCATGGCAGCACCCCGTCGCGTCTGGAGTAACGTTGACGTAACGTGACCGTCAGCGTTCACGTCCAGCAGCCAGGTGCTGCCGTGTTAGGTAAAGGCGTAGTTCAGCCCAGAATAGAGGTCCACACGGGTCCAGAAAGTCGTACCCGAACCCGAAGAGACCTAGCCTGGATGCCAGCCGAACTTGCTCCCCGCCCACAACATTTGAGCCCGGGAAGTTCGGTCTGGGCTCGGTCCGTAGAGGAGCAATTGTGCCCGAACAGAAACTGTTCGGACCAATCACATTGTCCGGGCGGGCTTTATACGATGATTGACAGATGATCAACGGAAACGTAATCAAATGCGATAGGATTCGTTTACTGTCCAGTTTTAATCCTAAACGGAGAATTTGATCGTATATGCAATTACCTTTAATGTTTCTCTCAAAATATATGCTCGTGGTAGTTCAGGTCTTTCCTGGATCGGTTCAAATACGCCCCCCATGATCTCAGCCCAGTGATCCAAAATAGTGTGGGATTGTTCATCACAGTCGGCGCTTCGGGAGTGGGCGAAATGGATAAAATATCCACAGTATCACAGTGTATTTCATTTTCTGAGGACTGCAACTAACGATTATTTTAATCCATCAATTTCATTGAATGAATCGGTTATTCGTGTAGTCTATAATATGTCCAACACATCACCCCAAAGCCCATGGAGATGCCATCAGTATCCAATAAACATTCAAGTTACAGGGGTATTAAACTGAATATATGGCTTTTTTTTTTTTCAGTCAACGAATTGAAGATATGATTTTATAATTTTATATCATGATCGTGATATAGTAAATTTGCTTGAAATTTGTTGAGAAACAGTTTTTTACCCAATCCAGCAAATTCCATACGTTACCAAATCAAGTTACTTCTTCACGTTGATGCAAAAATCGTATTTATATTCGTACTTAATCTAATAAACAATATAATATAATATTGCCATAAAGCACCCCTGCTCAGTAATTTGTGACACTGTCCACAGACACACCCGGAGGTAATAAGGTGATAGATACCACGGGATATAAAAATAGCTCATGCACTAAGAGTGGTTTTTTTTGTAGTTTAAAGGGACAGTTCACCCCCAAAATCAAAAATGCCTACATTTCCGCTTACCTGTAGTGGTGTTTATCCATCTAGACTGTTTTGGTGTGTGGAAAAGTACATTTGAAAAACTCCACAGCAGCTCACAACAGAATGTGTGGATTATCTTGAGAGACCGGGGTCATGATTTCTAGAAAGAGACGTTGCTGTGGTGTTTTTCAAATGTACTTTTTTTTGGGGGGGGGGCCTTTGAGAACCACAAGCCGAGTGCCATATAGTACCACTATATTCCAAAAATGCAGACATCTCTACGGCCGATTTCTCCAAAACTCGGCGACTCCCACCAAAACAATCTAGGGGGATAAACAGCGCTACAGGTGAGAGGAGAAATATGAACTTTTGATTTTGAGGTGAACTGTCCCTTTGTTAAGGTCTCAAATAACTGGCCATCTGGTGTTTGTGTATTTTAGGTATTTTGGAGGGATCTTAGTCGTTATTAGATGAGAGACAGCAGAGAGCAGTCAGGGAATGAGGGGAGAGAGAGAGAAGGATGATGACATGCGACAAAGGTCTTTGGCCGGACTTGACGGGGATAGTAATAATAATAAACTTTATTTGTATAGCACCTTTCATACAAGAAATGCAGCTCAGAGTACTTTACAACAAAGAAAATTACACGCGCCGAGTGCTTCACATGGAAAACACAGAATGAACGTAACACCAGGGACAGAATGCAACAATTGATGGAAAATACAATTTAAATAAAGATAAACACAGAATGCATAAGATAAGATGGAAAATAAAACACACTAAATAATAATAAGAATAAAGTAAAAAAGTGGAATGCATAAAATCACGCAAAATAGAAAGAGGATGGTTACTGTCTTAGACCCGTAAGCCACCAGGACACCCCTATCTGGTGTTTGCCGTGGTGTCTGTATCCTCATGGTTCCTCAAATAAAAAGTCATCATCATCATCGTCGAATCCCTTCGCCAGCTTTCACCCCTTCAAGGCTCCAGGAGCCCGACTGTGCGACTGACTCAAATCAGAAAAGCTACTGTTCTCTGCCAATTCAAGGTTCCCACCGCTGCCCACTAACTCGGCGTTGTCCTCGTTGTGTGCAATGTGTTTGCAGGGTCACAGCCACATGCGGGACAGCTGTCACCACGAGCATCCCGGCCATTCTCACAGTCACGGGCCGAGAGCCGCGCACCCGTTCATGGCAGCTTTCCACGGACAGTTCGGCAATGGAGCCGACCCGGCGATGAACCTCAGTCAGCAGCCGAAGAAACGTTCGCACATGGATGACAGCACCAGCTGGGACATAGTGAAGGCATCGCAGTAAGTAGTGGGACATTAGCTCTGTGTCAACTGGCGGAGATTTTAATGTGTAGTTTCATTTCGTGGGATGGCACGATTGTAAATTAGTGTTACTCTGTGATCTGGTATCTCTTCTTTGGTAGCAGCGGGTCACCGAAGAGCAAATTTACATTTGCATTTAGTCATTTAGCAGAAGCTTTTATCCAAAGCGACTTACATATGAGGAAGACAATGGCAGCAATGATAACAACACAAGGTAACAAAAAGCACAAGTGCATCAAAAAAACGAGTCTGATTAAAGCCCAGCACAGGATACAAAGCTAAGGATAGGAAGGGTTTTGGTTTTTTTTTGAGCAGAGGTAGAAAGGAAGTAGAAGTTAGTGATGGTCAGTTAGCTGTTGACGGAAGAGATGCGTTTTTTAAAGGTGGCTAAAGAATCTGCTGATCTTGTAGGAGCAGGCAGATCGTTCCACCAGTGTGGAACGGATCCAGAGAAGGTGCGCGAGAGTGATTTTTGTTCCTTTTTGGCGTGGTACCACCAGACATCGTTTGTTTGCAGAGCGCAGGGACCTGGCAGGAGCGTAGGTCTGTATGAGGAAGCAAAGATATGTTGGTGCAGAACCAGTGGTGGTCTTGTAAGCCAAACGGTTGCACATTGCATAGATTCGTGCACATTATGATTCCTGTTTAACACGGCGTGGGTCTTGTTGTCATATATATATATATATATCTGGGAACGCGGTGACGTCGCTGTATAGACGTTCGACAGAACTAGAAGCACGAGGGCTCAGACAGGCTGTAACAGGCCGACAGTTTATTATTTTCAGCTCAAATTGAAAGTGCGCGTTTGTAATGATCCCTGAGGTAAACTGTGTGCGCACCGTTTGCTCGTGGTTCTTGCCCCGTCGGACGTTTCTTACTTCTTTTTAGAGATGTTGCCTTGTTTCCAGATCACAGAAATGAACTTGTACAGTGTTGTTATGTTACTGATGGAAATATAAAAAGTATACCCCAATAATTACGCAGAGGGAAGGTCACTCTTCTTGGAGAAAAAGAAAAGAATCTGCAGAGTGTCTATTCATCTCAGTGGGAAGCCTGTGTACACGTGCTGCAAATGATCTCCACCCAGTCTGAAACCACAATTAAATGAACTTGATTTTCTACACGGTTTGATGTCTGTCAACTGGCTTTTAGTTGGAGAGCTGTTATTACTTCTTCCTTGCTTTAGCAGTAGTTTTTTTCTCATTTTCCCCGGGGTTCTGTATTTTATTTGTTAGTTTTGGAGCACTGTGCAACTGACAGCATTAGTGTGGTAGTTGTTATTATTATTATTATTGGTGTGTTAATAAAGTGTTTTTCTCTGCGCGATCCCCTCAGGTTCGGTATCCTTGAGCGCTGTAAGGAGCTGGTGGAAGCGGGATACGACGTCAGGCAGCCGGACAAAGAGAACGTCACTCTGCTGCACTGGGCGGCCATCAACAACCGCGCAGAGCTGGTCAAGTAAGACCCCGAAGAGATCCCTTCTGTTTCATTACAGCTGACTTACCTGAGCGACACGGGGGAATCTGTTGCGCAAACGTATAAACACTCCACTGCAGGCTACTCGCCAAACACAGAAGCTGTCTGCTCTGAGTTGTAGTCCTGTGTCCAGCAGTATGTCAGTAAGCTGGGGATGTTAGTTTTGAGTTTTGAGAGCTTTGATATCATTTTGCACGGAGGCTCGTGAAGTTTCAGTCATATTTTATATCATAGTTTCAGTGAAATTAGACAAAACACCGTAATGTGTGCAGCGTGCACAGGTAAATGCGATGAAGTTTGTTGAGACATACATGGTAAGCAATTGTGTTTTAAAAATGTATTGCAATGAATTCTTTTTTAATGTCATCTTCTGCTTTGACAGACATTTAAACTAGAGTTACTTCAGTCACAAACTCAAGCGAGTGTAAACGGTTTGGTGTCGCTGCTGTCCGCTGAACATCATTTTGAAAACAGACAGCTCCAGTAGAGGAAGTCCTTCCTCGGGGAGGTCATTTATTTAGTTTGTCACTATCATAAGCGCGGCGCTTTTGAGCAATAATAAAAAAAAGCTTCACGAAAAACCTCCAGAAAAGAAATCGAGACGACTGAACTGAAATACAACAAGCTCCGAAACAGGAAATGTTGTGAACGGTCGACACTGATCTTTACTCTCTGTGTCGTCCCTGCTGTTTCCTGACAGGTATTATATTTCTAAAGGGGCGATAGTTGACCAGCTTGGAGGAGACCTGAACTCTACTCCTCTTCACTGGGCCATAAGGTGACTGAATGACCATAAAGGGATTCATTGCTTTGGGTTTGGTCTGCTTTTCTATTCCAGAGCTGATGAAATCCTGGTTCAGTTGTTTACGTTTATCATTAACTTGTGGAAAGAAATGTTAAACATTCGCCTTGATTTGCAGCAGCTTTAGGCTGCCATTAAAAAAAACGTGTCGTAAATGAGGAGGTATTTTCTCACTGTTTGGTTAGGTAAAGGTAAAAATAAAGAGAGAAACACAGATCCAAACTTTGCTTCAATCCTCAGATTCAGAAAGCACATCTCTCATGGATTCCCAGTTCTCATACATTTTAATGAGATTCTAATTCAGAGCTGGTTCACATACCCAAACTTATTGATTGCCGCTGAAGGTGCATGCACTGCTGGGCTGCTTTGGTTTAGTTTGCATATGGACGTTTGGTTTATCAGACACCACAGGTCCCGTTTCTGCAGAACTGGGGGAGATTGTGTCATTTGGTGTAGCTAAAAAGAATACACAACTGTGTCACAAGTGTACCAATTAAAATGAAACGCGAGTTTTGCTTCTGATCGGCCGAAGTCATGCGTGCAGGGGGATATTTTTTACTTATTTTGAAACTTAGTTAGTTCGGCGCTTCCTCCGTAACGCTGTTTGTGGCTTTTGTCGATGATGAGGCAGGGCCACCTCTCCATGGTGATCCAGCTGATGAGATACGGCGCAGACCCCTCCATCGCAGACGGAGAAGGTTACCGCACTCTCCACCTTGCGATCCTCTTCCAGCACATGGCCATTGCAGCTTATCTCATGGCGAAGGGACAGGTCCGACTCCCCACACGCTCTATGTTTGACCCCTTCTCTCTGTAACACCTTCGTTTGCTGTAACGGTCTTTTCTCATTGCATTCGTAGAGGTGTTTTTCACTTGGTGCACGTTTGTTTTTCTTCTCTTTTTATTTTCCTGGTTGGTAACCCTCTCATTTGCCTCCAGGAAGTCGATGGGCCCGACTGCAACGGACAGACGCCCCTGATGTTAGCAGCCCAGAAGATCATTGGGTGAGCCCCCTACTCCTTTACAGATATGCGTTTAACCCCACTGGTTTCAAGTAAATATGCTTTAATAAACAGCGGTGTGTAATCAGGGAACACAGTCGTTTCCTGGGACACATTTTTTGATTTCTTCTTTGCCTTGATTAAAGAAAAATGCCTTTTAAATGTAAGAATTTGGAATACAATATGTTAAATTGAGGAAAACCCTATTAAAATTAGAAAAGATGTGCATGTTGTGTGAAAAAAGCTGCCTGCATCCTTTATGGTTTTGTGTGTTTATTCTAAACAAACTGCAAAAATCTAGGAAATAGTTCTCCAGATGTGAAAACACAGACCACAACTTTTGAACACTCCAGAGATTGACATTTTAATCCTAGTTTGAGGCAAGAGGAGACTGTTAATCTCTGGACTGGGTTAAGTGTCTAATATAAACTTGTTAATTACGTAAATTCACGACCTCATGACTTTAGTATCTAAACAGCACGTGTTGTTCTTCTGTTCTAGGCCGGAACCCACAAACTTCTTAATCAAAAATAACGCCTCTGTGA
The DNA here is from genome assembly GCA_011952105.1 of Coreoperca whiteheadi. Classification (NCBI taxonomy): domain Eukaryota; kingdom Metazoa; phylum Chordata; class Actinopteri; order Centrarchiformes; family Sinipercidae; genus Coreoperca; species Coreoperca whiteheadi. Next base: position 4,846,234 of record CM022485.1, read on the forward strand.
GTGCTGTGGACAAGGTGAACAGGAACACTCCGCTGCACTGCGCCGTGCTGGCAGGAAACGTAGATGCCGCCCACATCCTGCTGGAGGCCGGCGCCAGTGTGGATGCAGAAAACATCAACGTGAGCGTCACAAACCTCCTAAGACAATAAGTCTTCTAGTGTAGGTGTCAGTCTGCTGTCACACCGTGAGTAACACATGCCACTAGTCACCAGCTTATTGTCAGCGACTTCATTCTCTCAGTGCTAAATGGCCATAGACAGTCTGTAAGATGTTTAGCAAGCTGAGAAAAACCCATTGTGCACTTTATTGTGAGTGCAAAATGTTGAAGACACAATACGGATTCTTAGGTTTCTACTTAGATTTGAAGCGAATTGGAATCATTCTCTCAAAACCATTGGTTTTATTTCACAGTTTTGACAGTTGGCGTGAAAGACAGATTTAGATATACAGACTTAGAGTCCCCCTCCACTCCAAAGCTGTGAGCTTCACTGTGCAGGGTTTGAAACTAGAAGGGTGCTTTCACACTCATCTGCTGAAGAACAACTCTCTGTGCTCACCTTGAATCTGAGTTTTAACACTGGTTTGGAGGCCCGTCTTTCAGCTTCAGAAGGCAACCGAAATGAGTGCCACGTGGAAGCTTGAAACCTCCAGTGCACACACACTGAAAATGGACTTTGCAGTGAAGTAGGAGATATTTTGTGTCCAGTAGTTTAAACCTTTGAAATACAAACCAGTCACTTATTCATTACATTCTGGATTTGTCAGTGAGTTATTTTTCAAAGCAGAGTATTTTTATATGACTTTTAACATGTCTGGAGCGGACCTTTAACAAGCAGTTAGCAGCTAAACAGCACTGAGCTGATATTACTGCAGCAGCTAAATACTATAAACACTTGCTATTACCTTACATTCTGAATGAACCGATCCGCGAATGAGCGCACGTCTCCGCCGCGGCTTTCAAATGCTCCCTCTCTCTTCAGGGTCACACACCCATCGACTTGGCCCACCAGGTGCACAGCCCGCTGCTCATCCACATGCTCAACCACGTCAAGCAGGAGAGGATTCGCTCCAGCTCGCGCTGCGTTCGGATCGTCAGCAGATACAGGGTATACGCAGGGTACCACACGCATGCCAGCTCGCATTTACGAACGCGGAAATCTCCTGGAGTCTTAGAACACTGAGAAACCTGCAACAGCATCCTGTTTTGCATTTTTTCCAGGTCTTTCTGCAGTTTTTGCTCTGCACCGCCGTGTTTGGAAGTGTGGGCGCCATAGTCGATATGAACTCAGAGTCGTGGTTGCTCAAAGGGATCCTGTTGGCCTGTGTGATAGGTGTGATCAATGTGGCCTCACGGTGAGGACATATTTCCACTAAGCCGTTCTCTTGACTCTTCTTAGCAAATGGAGAAAGAGTAAAACAACCCCACATTGTGCTCACGTACTCCATCTGCATGTTGTTCGTCTTTTTAATTAGAAATGTTTGTGTCTAAACAGCAACTTCCCAGCTCCAGCCTTTCAGTCTCTCCTACCAGCCACAGCTCTCATGGCTTCGGTCTTCTGGATGCTCGTCACCTGGTGCCTCTGGTTCCTGCCAGATATCCTTTCATCGAAGGAAACCGCACCTTGTAAAACAGTTACCAGACCCTTGCTTGTGATGTTCCCATGCAAATCAGGGTTTGTTTACGCTCGTTCGGGTGGAACTTTCTCTCACCTCTCGTGGACTGGTCGGGCAGACGTTCACAGGAGCTACGGTAGATTTTAATGGCCAAAAAAGGTCAGTGGTCCTTCACCAACGTTCAGCGATACATCGCGTCAGTCCGTCACACTCAGCGAGTGGGAACTTGTTCTTGAGCCGCCTGACATCGGAGAGGACGCTCGGAGGCTGATTTCGCCATTCGCAGGTGGTGAAAATAGACCAGAATGCAATGCAGCTACAAGCGCAGGTGGCATCTTAAGTACGACATGTTGCCATTCAGGAACTAACTCGTTGACCGGCGTGCTATGTTTATATGCCCAGTGTTAATTTCAAAAAAGCACGTTTATGCCTCGTCATTGGGATTTGTTTTAGAGGCATTAGGGGAAATGTAGGAAGTCTGTATCCTGATGAAGGCAGAGACGAGGCCTGTGAATGGAAAGTAAGAGGTGACAGAGTGACACCCAAGTGTTATCATCAGAGATGTGACTGCTGAGCAAACGCTGCTGGGTTTAAACCAGCGCAGTGAAGTATTCACTGTGATCAAAAGCTAGCAAACTTGGCAGCGGCTCTTTCTTCGGTTTAGTGCACATTTGATATTTTAGCCTTTAGACCAAGCTGATGAATGAAGAGCTTCTTAACCTTTGACCCCCACATGGGCACAGCGCCACAGTTCAGGTGTTGTTCACTCTGAATGCCACTGCTCTGCTCTACTACTACCTCCGTACATGCAGGACCGACCCCGGCTTCGTCAAGGCAACCGAAGAAGAGAAGAAAATGGTGGGATTGCCTTTAAAAGTTAGGCTCTAAACAACATTGTCTAACGTGTAAATGTTTTTGGTTTTTTTTTGCACAAATCAGCGGAGTTTTGTTTGTTTTTTCTTGCCAGAATGTGTTGGTGCTGGCTGAAGCCGGCTGTCTCGACCCCAAAATATTCTGCACTTCTTGCATGGTGAGGTTTGAACGCCAAACCGTAGCGTTTTACAACACTGTCCTGTCAACGCAAACGGTGCCAACCTATTCTGTTTTACACCGCTTTGTTCGCAGACAAAGAAACCGGTGAGAACGAACCACTGCTTCGCCTGCGACGCCTGTGTGGCGAAGCAGGACCACCACTCCGACTGGACCAACGGCTGCATCGGTACGACAGAGTGTAGCAAGTAACACGCGATTGCAGCGGCCAGAAAATACGACGTGTGAAAGTGTCAAACGTCTTTCTAGTTTGAGAGGACACACTTCCGCCAAGGATGAACAGTCCTCAAAATGTGCTATTTTAGTCACTGAAAAATACACAAAGTAGTGGGACTGGGCCGGTGATACAGACGGTGTGTGTCAGATTATTTTCATTTAAGTTAAGTAGTTCATGAGAAAATGTTCAAAATTGCCCTGTTTCACAATGTTAAATCCCTAATAATAAAATAATTTGTTGCTTGTCCACTGGTATAACCTTCCACCAGATTGAATCTAAATCTGTTAACAGGTTTTAAAAATATTCAGCTAAACTATAAGTTAAACTAGAAATAAGCTGGGGGACGTGATAAGGAATCCTGCATCATGTTCTGTTGAAGCAAGTGCTTTTCTTTTACCTAATGAATGTGTGTTTTTGGAAATGATGGGCAACAGAAACACCAACACAAACATTTAAGAAGTGCCCGCATGTTCGTTACTAGGGAGTAAATCACTGATGCGTGTTCACCGGCACAAGTTGAAAATGACAACAAATTGATGCTAAAGCTGAAAATGTCTTGCTCATAGAGTACAGTAACAATCAGTACACAGTGTAGAATTTCATACATTCCGTATCCACCTGAGGATGTTACACGTGCACGCACCGTTGAGTCGTTTGACAACATTTTGACTAATTTGATCTCTCATCGAACCCGTTTGTTGTCTTCCAGGCGCGAGGAACCATCACTACTTCATCCTCTTTCTGCTCTCCCTCGTGCTGATGGGAGCCTGGATGTTCTACGGTTGTCTCATGTGTGAGTGACCTGACGTGTCCGGTGTCACGACAGCACCCGACACAGCTTCACATTTACTCTGGATACACGTGCCTGTGCTGCGTGTATTTTGTTTTTGTTTTTCCCCCCCCCCAGACTGGTCGACTCGCTGTGTGCTGCGTTACGAGGAGCAGGGCCTGTGGGGCGTGGTCTCCGCCCTGGTCGGCTGCTCTCCCTGGCTGCTCAGCGTCTTCCTGCTGGCCTTTTATCACACCTGCTGGTCCGGCTTGACCCTGCTGCTGCAGCTCTACCAGGTGACTGGCTGCTTGGAGTCTCTTAACGACTTTCTACGGCTCTCTAAGATCCTACGAACGATGTTCTCTGGTCTGAAAAAAACCAGACTCAAAATGAAGCGAGACCTCAGAATCCTGTGCCTTCATGAATTAAATAGAATTTATTTGGGTGGTCTTGTAAATGCCTTTTAAGATTTCTGCTGATGTAAAGTAATATAATACCTTTTTATATTCTAATTGCCTGTAACTGTGAAATGTCCATCATAATTATATATAATTACTATATAAACAACAATAATATTGGTCATCAAGTACTGTTACAGGTGGGTCTTTTTGAAGAACACAGGCAGAACTCTCAATGTGTCAAAAAAACTTGCCTTCCACATTTATTGCATGAATCAGACGCTGTTTTATATTTCAGCCCAACTGCAAAGACAACTGGCTTTTACATTTTAACCGACGCTTTTATCCAAAGCGACTTACATACGAGAACATTCACAAACCGAAGGCGCAGCTTCGGGAGCATTTTGGGGTTCAGTATCTTGCTCAAGGATACTTTGACGCATGGCTGGGGGATCGAACCGCTGACCTTCCGATTGGCAGGCAACCGTTCTGCCACCAAGCCACGGCCGCCACGGCGTTTCAGCCCTTAAAGGTCCGGTGTGTAACATTTAGGAGGAGTTATTGGCAGCGATGGAAAATAATACGTGTGTTTTCATTCGTGTATAATCACCTGAAGATAAGGAGGGCTCCTATCTACAGAGGGAGCGGGTCCCCTTCCACGGAGGTCGCCATGTTGCACCGCCATGTTTGTACAGTAGCCCGGAACGGAAAAACCGATCACTGGCTCTAGAGACGGCCTTAAGCGTTTTTCGTGAACGTCGCGGCCACCGTCGTTTTCTCCTACCCGCTTGAAACGGGAGGGTGACGCGAGCGGAATTCAAATGGTTTGCAAACTGCAGTTTCACCGTTAGATGCCACCAACTCCGACGACACACTGGACCTTTTTTAAATGGTCAAATCATGGAAATATAACAGCTTATGTGAGAGTCTGGTAGGATGGGGCAACATAGGGCCAGTCCTGAGTCATTACACTGATCTCTGACCTGCTGTGCTTGCACACGCGACGAGTGTCCTCTCTGTGCTTGTGACTGCTTGATGTTGGTCCTATGTCTCGGAGCAGATTGCCTTCCTGGGCCTGACCACAGCGGAGCGGACGAGCCTGACACTCCACCAGAGGAAACTCCGACAGTCCGTCTCCCTGAGACAGAATCCATACAAGTGAGTTGATATTAGTGATAAAAAATGTGTTTCTTTTTGCACATATCAGCGCAGCTCTGTAACGTCGTGTCCGTTTTATTTCAGTTGGTAAACAATTTTAAAATCAATATTTAATGTCAGCGGATTAATGTCTTTAGTTAATGGCTGTGTTGTAATTATGATGCAGGGGGAGCTTTACGCTTCTCAGTCAAGGCCTGGTGCAGTAATGAACGTCTCATTGTACATTAGCCCTGATTTGTTACTGATATCACTGCCAAACGTGACATTAGTCTCTATGGAAATAAAGTCTGGGTTTAAATCACATTGAACATGTGTAAGCCGACGTTTGCAAACGTCTGCTGAGAGGTTTGTGAATGAGATGTGCAAATGCAAGGTGAAAATTGTAAACCTGTACCTGGATCTGAACATTTAAGGGGCTCGTTTTCTCAGTTTTCTCAGCATATCTCGGTACAAATGTCACAAAAATAAAGGCTGGGATTTGAGATTGTATCGGGACTTGAAAATTCAGTAGCGTGAACCGCGGCAGACATTTTCAGATTTAATTCCGCACTAAATTATGCATTTGGCTAAAAGAACAGTCAGTTCCGTCAGGATCTTACATAGTTTTGTAGTGATTATTGAAGCCCAAAATGGCTTAGTTTTTTTATCCAATATAATAGTGGTGACCTTAAATCATTTGCAGTGAATCAAATAAGTAGTTTGAGGCATCAGGTTGGAGCTGGTTCAGTTTTTATAAGCCTGGAAATTGTTTGCTGAGACTGATGGAGCTCTGCCTGGGAGGTCGACTTCGGGGGAAAGAAAGTCCCTCAGACGTTACTGTACTATCAGGAAGGTCGAGGTTTGATTTGACTTTTCCTGGGCTGTAACTGTGGGTGAAATCATTTGATGTGGGGAAAAAAAGTGCAGTGATTGGTAAAATGTAAACGGCATTCTTCCGATTCAGTGTTTTACTTTTTTTGTGGAAATGTTTTTTGGAAAAAATGTACAGCGCCTGTAAACAATGTTTGACCTGGTTGCTTTTCTAAATGCTTGAAAACAAGAAATTGTACACATTTCAAAGCTCAGGTGGTGCATTTTCAGTGGCGAAGTCCTGATTTTATTTCCATGAATCCATCACTTGATACTTGAGTTCAGTTTAAAAATACTTTTTTGTCCCTCAAGGGGCAGTTTGAGGCGAGCGAATGTCCAAATATACACAAACAATTCTTTCCCACATAAAAAAAAGCAAATACGAATATGATGGCAAGAGTTAAAATTAATACAAAGGGTTTAATGGCAGTGGCAGAACAGTATCACAACACCACGAAGGCACATTATCTCAAAAAGCTGCAACCGTCAGCCGTCAGCCTCCCCTGAATCGTCTCATATCGTCTCTCTGCAGTTTGGGCGTGGTGCGGAACCTGGTGTCCTTCTTCCAGCTGCGTTGTTGTGGCCTCTTCAAACCGGCCGTCATCGACTGGACGCGGCAGTTTCCGCTCGGCCGCGACCAGCACGTGTTCGGACACACCGACATGGTCTGACCTCCCGACAAGCCCCTCGCTCAGGGTCATGGGTCCGACTTTTACAGTGGTTCTGGACCAAAAGCACAAAGTGTTTTTGTTTTTTTTAATTTATTTTTGTAACGGTTTCGGCTCCTTGTGAAGAGCGACCCCGATATCAGAAGTTGGAGAAAACACAACGCGTCGTGTAGATATTGTTTGATTCAGTTGCAAATCCGTACAGACTGCTGCTGCCTTATACTTGACCAATGTAAGTGAAATGAAAATCACAAATGTTTTAATTTGGGTACGGTTAACAAACCTTTAAAGGCCTAAATTGTAATTGAAAAGATTTGAGATGTTTTTTATGAGCACATCAAGCCTATTTTTTTATCATCTGTTCTGGGGGGAAAAAAGGATCTTTGTAGGTGCAAACAGTTGGTTTTATGACTTTTGTAAGAGTTGCATGTGTTTAATAATGAATGACCACTATAATACTTCAATAAAGCAATGTTGTGCCTGTCTTCTTAACTGGCTCCGTATGGACTCCGGTCAACAGCCCGCACTCGGATTTTGATTGTTTAACTCCGTGGTCATTTTTGAAGCCTCGTGAGGAGAAAGGAGTCTGACGCTGTGACGACCCCACAGAGAAGCATCACCAACACGTCAGCCCAACGTAGCCTTTTAGCCTCTCTTTTTTTTTCGGTTTCGGCTTTACGGCACATTTACTGCGTGGTTCGGTTCTCGGCTCTGTCGGCAACAGTTTTCACCGGGGAAAAAATCTGAATCAGAAATACTTTATTAATCCCCGAGGGGAAACTCTTTGTAACAGCAGCGCACTATCGCGTCAGGGCACACAAGAATGGAAGTACTAAGCAAAAAGCAATCATAATACAGTAATACAATAATACAGGTAACTACAAAGTGGGTATAAGTATACATTTAAAATTAAATAAGTGTAATGTACAAAGTGGGTTAGGTTGAGGTTAATATTACAGCATAAAGTAATGAAAAAGCTCTGAAACCCCACTGTAGGCCACCTGCCCAGCACCAAACGGCAGGCGGACAAAGTTGGTGACCAGCCGGTAAGGAAAGCCACAACAGAGCCAGGAGGTGGTGGAGAAACCGACCTCCGGATGCCGGTGTGACCGCTCCCATTGTACAGCCTAAATTCTCCAAATCGGTAACCTTGACCATTAGTGCTTTATTTTAATTTGCTGATGGCTGTTCCCTACCTTACATAACCTTACATAATTGTAACTCATTTGTCAGGTTATATATTAATACATCATATATATATATATATATATATAGAAATGAATGAATGATCATTTTGCTCTGCTCTTGTTGGGTGTAGAAGCAGCTTGCAAGCTAGCACAAACAACTTTAAAATGATGAAATGATATCCGGCTGTGAGGTTTTCAGCTTGTGGAGCTCTTCTGCCCCCAACTGGCCAATATAGCAAGTAACGCAGCTTTAAGACAACTTGAGGCCCTTTCAGCCCTGTGAGCCGCCCCTGCAGAGCCCTCGCCGGGGTCACAGCGATCTGCTCTTCGTCCAGCTCAAGTGGCAGCGTGGAAAACGGGAGACTCTGTGATTGTGAGGTCGACAGTTTAGCGGTCAACTTGCCACTTCCTGGTCTGAAAGGGCCTTCAGTCAGGAGGCCAAAGAGCTCAGATACAGCAGATGCTGCATGATGTTCGGGTGCGTTGGTCTCGAACACAGCCAGGGCAACGGCAACACACGCGCCTCACAGGTCACAAGCAAAGAGGAACAAGCGGACTGGCTACCTGCTGTTTGTCCAACGCCGCCACGAGACACGTGCTCGGCCCTTTGACTGAACGAACACAGCCGTGACGACACGTGAACATTATGAGCTTTGCTGCGCAGTTGTTGTGTTTGTAAGCGGCGACTCCAGGTGCGTGCGCCTTCTGTTCGACTTCATCCTCCGGGTCATGTTAAAAACCTCGCGCGTCGCCCTGACCTTGTCTGTAGCCTCGAAGGGTCCTGGCCAGAGGGCCGACCGGACAGCTTTTTAGTTGTTTTAGAGCTCATCCTTGATCGTGAGGTCATTTAGTCTGTGAATGTTTTCCTCTGTGCTGTCCTCTCTCCTAATTTAATAGTCTGAGTCTGATAACGGCTCCAATTTTAGTCTAATCCGAACGCGCTCTGCACGGCTGCTCACACACAACTGTTTGGGGGGGGGGGTGAAGTCGTGTTTGTTAATCACTCGTTGCCTCGATTATTCCGATTCATTATTGCACAGAGTTATTTATGAATGCAAATAAGACGCCATTAATAATTAACTTTAACACGCGGAGGCACTGCTAATTGCCCTCCCACCGCAGGAGGAAATAAATGCGTCGACTTCTAAGGGCTGTGCAAGGCGTTGTGCATTTGTAACCATTAAAACTGTAATTACTGATACAAACAGATTCATTATTTAAAATCGGTGATCTTTCCTAATACGTAGTGCAGCTCTTTTCTGTATGTGAGGTACAAAAGAGTTGGTCAAACACATGGAAACCAGACCGTATTTAAATACTCCGTCTCCTCTTTCCGTTTATTTATAATAAAAAAGAAAAAATTAATGTGATTTTTTTTTGTAAATAAACTCCATTCACGATATGTTTTAAGGTAACAAAACAGCTTTATTTTGCACTCAGAATGAACCATGGTAAGGGCTATGCACCGTTTGACCCAGTTTTCAGGATGATAGTGACCTTAAAATATTGCTGTTCTTTTACCTGCCCAGGACTTTGATGCCCAACATGGCATCTATCGTGTAGCGCAAACATCGTCCAGTGTAAAACGACGAAAGCTGAGTCTCCATTGAAGCAGCTGCTGTGTGACACACTGAATGTGGGTTGGAGGTTGTTTTTTTTGTTTTTTTTTAAAGCCAAAAAATGTTCACTGTTGTTCCTCCAACATGGCAGCGTTCCCCAGTCCAAATCCTTTGGGGCCGAAGTTTTTGGCGTAGCAAACTGAAGAGAGGATTAGAAAACAATGCTGAGTTAATGGTGAACAGCGTTTTCTGATTTGATTTTCAAATCTGATCTGTCGCGTGTGTGTGTGTGTTTGGTCTATACTGTGTGCTGCACTGCTGTATTTCCACATTTGTGACCAAAATGTGCTTTCAAAAGTGCCTTCAGTGCAGTGACAGGAGGATCCTCACAAGTGTCTGAGCCTATACATAGTACTATATATAGTATGTGTGTGTGTACCTTTACAGTACAGCTCTCCATCCTTGTCCGTCACTGTGGTCGACTCCAAGCTTTTACCACACAGGGCGCAGCGGAAGCAGGTTTTATGCCAGGGCTACACACACACACACACACACACAGTTATTGATAATAATGAAGCGAAGATAAAAAAACTAGCTTTTAGACAGAACTAACAGTCTAAAGTTTAAACTGCAGCCCCCCAGGGGGGAAATGCAAAAAATCCAACAAACGAAAGTACGTTAACACAAAAGCCCAGACTGGAGGCCAGCACAGGGTCCCAGGAAGGACGGTCCTCACCTTGCCTGCTCCCATCACCTTCTCTGCTGCGTACACGGCCTTGGTGCAGCGAGGGCAGCGGTCTGAACTTCCAAACTTCTGGGAAAATGCATTGGCATTGGAGTTTGAAGCAGCCGGTCGTGGTTTAGAGCTTAATAAAAGGAAGAAGAAAAAAAAAACGTGTGTGTTGACATCTCTGGTCACTGGTGTTTGACTCTCTTATCCGAAATTTTATTTTTCTGGGTTTATGAAGACAGATGAGCTTCAGAGCTTATCTGCTAACAGCCAATCTGTTTTTATGTACTCACTATCTTTGAGTATTCACTTCTGCCCCCCCAAATTCACCACTTCGTTCCCTCCCAGTATTTCACTCATGTCAGACTGTACATCTCTTTTTGAAAGAGCAGTGACCCATCTTTGGACACTAAAGCCGTATCTCGCGCTGTTTGTGGCGTATTTCTCTTTCAATGTAGAAGGTAAATAACATTTTCAAGTTACAGGCTTGTTTCCGTAGCATATCCACACGGTCTATATAGCAAAGAACCATAATCAAAGGTGAAATTAACTAGCCTGACTTCCAAAAAATTAAAGGTTCAGTTCACCCAAATCACCAAAAATGATAAAGGGGTAGCAATTTTACCATAAAACTTTCACACATAAAAGCAAAACTACCCATTTGGCTCGTTCCCACTGCGGGTTTTGGTAGCAGATACGTTGCCATACGTGATTTGGGTGAAATGACCCTTTGATGAAAGCCCAGACTTGGCCTGTGTCTCTAACACCTACTCTTGAGGCTGCAGGTCTACGTTCTGTCCAGGAGGATCAGAGCTCAGAGCTCCAGCCCCTTGCCCGTATCCGTAGCCTTTTGGCCCATATTTCTTGCCATAGCACGACTTGCAGTAAATCTCAGACTCGTGCGCCGCAACCGTGGTGCTGTCCAGCCCCTTTCTGCAGCTCACTGTGTGAAGAAAAAACCCCCACACAAAATAACAGGATTATTTTCCACATTGGTAGCCGTCGTTGTCTGACCTTGAGGCTGGGGAGTGTCATGGGGGAGTAATGGAGGTTAAATAAAGCGCCCACCCAGCTAGTTTTATCAGTCAACAGTGGCATTACACATAGTCAGATGTCTTGTTCTTCTATATATAGGAAGAGAGGGGAGTGTGAGGTGAATGTTCGAGAAAGGATGAACACTTGGCAGATGTATGAGCTTATCGCAGAGGCCTTTCAGAGCTCCCGCTGGAACAATCCAGCAGTCACACGGACTCACGCCCAAACCAACTGGAGCGTGTTCATGTTTGTGCGGAGAGCAGTAAACCTACATGAGGCGTCCCCTCTCTTGGTTCTCATTTAGCTCTGAGTTCCTGGATTAGACAGCTGCGGCTGGGCGAGATCTGGTTATGGCCTAAGAACCTTGGCTGCATCACAACAGGACCACAACTCAAATTCAGGTCAGGACGTGCGGCCCAAACCGATCGAGAGGAGGGGAGACGCCGCAAACCCAGAGAGCGGCCATTCAACCACTAGAACGTGGTCAGTGCTGGCTAAACTGTACAAAACAGAAATAAATAAAGAGCGGCAGGAGGAGGAGGAGGAGGAGGAAGAGCACAAGAAGTGATAAAAGTATAGAGAAACAGAGGAAAGAAAAGATGAAATGAGGCGAGAGGAATAGGCAGAGGGGAAAAGAAGTGAGGCAAAAAAAAAGAGAAAAGGATAAAGGCAGGCAGGAAAGAAAGGAGGCAAGAAAGCAAGGAAGGAAGGAAGGAAGGAGGCAAGTTAGGAAACGAAAGCAAGAAAGGAACAAAGAAGAGAAAAGAAATGAAAGAGAACAGGATGAAAAGAGAAGAAAGAAAGAGGAGGAAAGGGGAAAATAAGGCAAGAAGACCGAAATGACAAATTTAGGGAAAATAAGAGAAGAGATAATGAAAGCACACAAACTGGACTCTGAACTACTCAGTACGAGGGGAATGCGGATAGACACTCCCGCACTGTTGTGTGGCCCTTCAGCTTCCACAGGCAGCACCCAAAGGTGTCGACAAGGCAGTTGATAAGAGCCAATGGCGCACTCACTGCAGATGAAACAGGTCTTATGGAAGCTCCTCCCGTTACACTGGATCTCCTCTGCATGGTACACCGTCTTCTCACAGGCTGCGCACTTGGCACCGCCCCCCCAGTTTGGCATCTTAAGAGAAACAAAAAAACAAACAAACATAGAACCGCACATAATGACATATTTCTTTTTTCAATCATACTATTGATTACTGACTGTCAAATGTCACTCATAAAATATATATATACCTATATTTATATATAACTGAAATGTAGGGCTTATTTCCCTAATAATGACTAAGATCTTCAGTTTACAATGATATTGCGAAAGAAAGAGGGAAAAAAGGGCAACTTTTCACATTTGAGGGGTTGGAATCAAAGAATGTTTGGTATTATTGGCTTGAAAAATCTAAATTGTCGCCAGTGAATTTTCTGTCATTCGACTAGTCGATTAAGCGACCCGATCTGATGTCTGATATCTTTAAATAGCTCAAATACTGAGCTAGGGCCTCCCTGCCTGTTAATATCGAACACGTCTTGCTTTACATTTGCGGTTTCCGTGCGCGTTGTTGTCGCGATGAAAGCAATTCCTTTCGATTCAGCACTGGAAATAGGAACTCGGCACCAGCAGGTTTGCGGTCGGCAGAGCCGAGATCCCCCACAACTTTCAAGCCGAAATAAACGAGTGTGGCAGTACAGACTCAGATGTAACTCTAGACTGAGGTCTATAACTGTAGGTAACACCTGGAGTGAGAGTTACACTTACTTTCTCATGTCCTTTTCCACTTCTGACTCTTGGTTTTCACATTTAAGGCCAATCTAGAAGCATTTGTACATTGTTTTTTTAGCTTTATTATTACTTTTTTTTTTAATACAAACTGAATAATTGAATTAAGAGTCAATAAAGAAACCCTAACCTGCCTTCTGTGTCATGTCTTGACCTGCTGGATTTTATTCTATTTTTTTTTTTTAAATGTGCAGGTCTGGTGGTTAAAACCCTGCATCTAGTGAAACACTCAACCATTGTTACTCATATTTCCTTATCGGTTTGCACGGCTTCACTAAAAGCCAGGAGACGTGGCCTGCCTGGCCTGCTGTCTGACATTCCAGTTCCCGCGCCTATCAGAGGCTACCCGCCACCTCACAGGGCTGGTATGTGATATTCCAGGAATAGAGGCTTTACTGAGACATCAGTCAGACAAAAGCCATCAAACACTGCTGGGAATTTCTGAATCTCCCGGAGAAAGATCCGAAAATCCCACGTGGCACTGACTCCTGATGTTTATGTCCATGTCAAAAAGGGGAAAAGAAAGTCTGATAAAGTAAAAGTAATGCCACCTGTAAAAACTGAAATAAGTGAATAGCCTAAACATGAATTAACCACATTACCCCTGTGTTGTAAGAAACCACTCCGCTCTAAATGCCTTAATGCAAAGGAAATGGGTCCTCACCTTGAATCCCAGCCTGCGTGCTTCGGTCCTAACGCGGCAGCGGACGCCCCCGGGGCGGCTTAAATAGGCCACCGCCCGGCTCGCCATCACAGATGAAGCCATCCTCCCTAAAATAACTTGTGACAGAGCAGAGCCCTCTGACCCTTCATCACAGGCTGAAAGGGGCCTTGGGCATCAGCCGCCCCAAACATATTGTGCTGGATTCTCGGACGGACGCAGGGAACCCTTTAACAATCACAGACCTGTTGGCTGACAGCTGCACGCAGGGGAGGCGACCGGACCCCGCAGCGTGTCACTGACAGCTGCAAAGATGAACACATTTTTGAGCTACACCTAGTGACCCCCCCCCCCCCCAAAATAGTTGGTCAGATGGATGAACAATGTAGAGAAAGCTGCTCTTCTTGGATCCTTACCCCTAGTGGGGGGAAATGTGAAAGTGGGGCCACGTTGTCACCTAAACGAAGACGGCTTATTATCTGTTTATTATCACATTCAAATCATATAGAAATGACATTTGTGCAGCCAAGGAAGAAGAACAGCCTGCCTTCTAGACCCCTGAACCACCACCCACGTCCCCGACGTGTTCAGGGATTCAAATAAAACAGAATGAGGCGAAACAAAATGCGAATTCAGTTGTTGCAATTCTGAGTGGGAAATATGGGAACCCTGTGGGACAGACGTCTCCCACTCCCACTGAAAACCCAAAAGAGTTCAAGTTAAAGGCGTCAAGAGAGCTCTATTGTCGGTGTCTCCAAATCAGCTGCAGAGTCAAAAGTACCAGATATAAAATAATCAAATTTGACAACAAAGAAGGCCAATAAATAAAAGAAAGACGTCCCAATAAGACACGAATATCAGTTGCAAAATACCGTAAATAAAGAGTTGCGGCAGTGTCAACAAACAGGTGCCAAAATGGCTGCAAAGCAACCGTCACTGGTGATTTAATGTGCAGAAACGTTTATATTGGGGCCAAGCTAATTGAGCGCGAGCTATAGCACCGACATCTCGTGGTGCGATGCACGCGCGTAAGGCCAGCTTGGAAGTTTACGCGGCGGAATGACGTGCGAGCCCTTTCCCTCCCGCCCTCCCCCTGCCGCCCGTCGGGCTCAGCTCATTCGCGTCCGGTGTGAACACCCCTTTAGGCGTCGCACTCGCTTCTCACCTTTCGGCTTCTTGTGTACTTAAAAAAAAAGGTGTCATGTGGCGTTTTTGACGTTTAGGAACGCGCTGTAACAGTGAGCGTGGGCTCCACAGGGAACCTTTCAACCTGCAATAACTTGGAGGCAGCGGAAACGCTGACATTCCACCCCCTCTTTTAAATTGATAGGACCAACTTGTTGCTTATGTAGGGATTATAGCTGCTTTGAGTACTTGTCTACTTGAGGCTCAGTGTGAAGGTACGTCAGCATGCTTTACCAGCATTAACACCAGCGCAGACCTGCCTCTGACAGCAGTTATTGGTCATCATCGAAAGGTGTCCTGTCATGGACTTAAGCGTTGTGGAAGAATTTAAATTTGGACCTGCTACATGGAAACTCAGAGGGTCACCAGTGATTGGCTGAAGCGATTATTTGATCGACAAAAAAAAAAAAAAGTTATCTTCAATTTTGATAATCATTTAATCGCTTTTCTCTTGCCGATAGAATTGTGAGTATTTTTAGGTTTCAGACTGGTGGTTTGACAAACCAAGCCCTCTGTAGATGCCCCCCTTTAGCACTGGGGAACTTGGGACGAGCATTTGTCACTATTTTCTCATTTTAGAAACTAAGCAATTGAGGGTAAAAAAAAAAAAATGCTGAACAGATTCATCTATAACCACAGTTATTAGTAGCAGCCCCACACATCTGTACTCATCACACTCCAGTGCACGTGGAGATGGACCGACGTCACATGGTGCTCTCACCAAACAGAAATGTATTCAAATTCAATTAGCATCTTACACTTAGCAGGACATCAGAAATGAAGGTCATTTCCGTATAAATTACACTTGTCTGATTAGTCTTAGAATGAATCACACACATTCACATTTTCTCAACAATTCCATTTTTTAACGGGGGGGGGGGGGGACACCTAACATGTACATATGTGCAGAGGTCGTCTCTTTAGGCTTAACCAAAGAGGCTAAATGATCAACTAGCAATTTTCCCCACTCAAGCGTCAAAAACGTCCAGCAGCTGATTCATTTTGCCCTTTATAGCGTTTGTGTGACACTTTCCACTCGTGTTGATTTGAGAAAAGAATAGTGATAATTGGTGCACATTAGCAGAAGTAACTAAAAAACAAACAAACAAAACGATAAAAAATGGATCATTAATTCCCCCCCCATTAGGTCTACCAGCATCACAATAGTGTTCATGAGCATCCTGTGTCCGCTGGCTCGGCAGCTATTTTTAAGAGCTGGCAAAGGCAGCGAGGCCACTGTGAAATGTTCAGAGGTAATGAAAACTGTAAAATGCTAAACAGAAAAACAAAAGACAACCACCCCCCCCCCCCCCCCCCCCCCCCCAACCCACCCCGGGAGTGAGGGGGGGCGCCTTCTTATCATC
>CM022485.1:4878787-4947231 GCA_011952105.1 Coreoperca whiteheadi
CCAATCTAATTAAATTAATTATTAAATGATTTAACAAAAATAAATCGGGGCATGAATGTGCTCAGTGTGAGCTAGATAATCGCGAGAGTTTGGGCCATAGTTATCCGACAGAGAATCTGATTGGTTGGTGCTGGACTCCACTCCAGGCCACAGCTGTAGTGGCTCCGCATCTTTTCACCGACGTGTCTCTGTTTCGGCGCTAGGTGGCGGTAGTACCCTCCTTACCGGGAGTCGCCATGGAATCCGACCGGCGCCTTCAAGGATGTTGGGAGAGAACCGCCGCGCCTGAAGCACACGGTGACGTAATGACACGGATGCGCGAGAGAGCGAGTGGGACCCTGACGCTGCCTTTAGGTGCGCCTCGTTAATTAGGCCACCCACTCCGAGTGGGTAAGTGCAGCAATTCACAGGGGTTTGATTAAACAAAATGGAGCCAGTTTGTCTGCAAGATATCAGAAAAAACAGTCAATAAATAACTATGATAAACGCATCTGCCCTGGGCTAAGGAGTAATCTTTAATACTTTGTTAATGTTTCTGCTCTGGAATTCCTAACCTTTGCTTCTTTTTTGCTATTAAAGCACAACATTTATAACACTAACAGAGGTAGAGACTGAGTTGTAATTGCATTTCCTAAGAGTATGTATGTTGGTTGATAAAAAAATTCAGTTTATGATCTTGTGACAGCTATTTGTGGAAAACCTTCAAACAACAGCGAAAATAATCACGAAATGATGAAATAGATCATGTTGTCTTCCTCCCCACTCCTAAAATAAGAACGGCGACACACTTTGTTTCTGCAAAACAAGGTCACAACGTGCTTTACAAAACGCACTAAAACGGCCCGGTAAAAGAAACAGGCGAACTAGAAGTACGAAAAGAGAACAAAACCAAAAAGGTTCAAGCTGAAACGACAAGAAGAACCACTTAAAAGCGCATTTATAAAAATTGGGTTAAAAAAACCAAAAAACTGTTTTAGCTGCAAATAATCCCTCGCGCCCGATGTTTCCCGACAGCGCGTGAACGCCGCAGCTGGCTGCTCCGCTTGCAGCCGGAGGAGCGGACAGCGCTGCGCACGAGGCGAGCAAGGACCATCTCCACCGGCTAGAATAACGGATAACTGCGGGTGAGCACCGTTCTTTACCACAGATACTGTTCTCTCATGCTTCTCCCTTTAGTTTATTTATTGTCGCTTGATTGAGGCCACCGCGAACAGTTTCCAGAAAGCTCGGAGCGGCAGCCCGAGGTCTCGCAGGTTCTCCTGTAAAGGGATGCTGCGGGAGCTCAAACCTTCGGCGGGCGATTTTGTTCCAGATAACTCTTCCGTTAAGGTTTCGTCTGTTGTCAAGTGCTGGCTGAATAAGTTGACTGCAACTCACAAGAGCTGCATCCACGATAGCACGCCTGGGACCAACAGAAAGTTCGCTGTAGTTGTGTTTTTACACAAGTGTTGCTCTCCTGGTGTGAAGGGCGAAAAGCCCACACCTGCAGCAATTAGCTGGCGGTTTATTAAGACTGTAAACTCACGTTTTCGTCATTTAGTTCCCACGAGTGAACTTTTTTTTAGATGCATGAGATACAAATGGTACCTCCCAGAGCATTTAAATACGTTGCAAGTCAAGAGGAACGTTGAAATAATTCAGATATGTCTCTCATCGGATTGAGCTTGTAGTGTACGTGGCTGCATTTGGGTCCTCTGTATGCTACTGAATATGTGTCTTAGGTTATTTTACACACACACACACACACACACACACACACACCACAGCCTTTGTTTTCATGCTTCAAATTCTTTCTCAACACATGCACTTGTCCACTGTCAGGATACCACACTTGACCTTTTGAGCTGCGAGTGACCCCAGCTTTTACTCAGCTGCATTCGCTGGACAGCTTTTCTTTTCTTTTTATATATGTCTCTCTCTATTGGCTGATGCTCCCTGGAAAACTGATGTATGCTCATTTTGCTGCATAGGAACTGAAACCAGTCCACTGTTTGTTTGTTTTTCTCCCACCCCACTCTGTGGCAGACAGATTGAACCTCATGCAGTAGCGAGGATCATGACGATCACATCCTCCCCTTTATGACCAACTCTCCATGGCAGCGGCGAGGGTTATGGGAGAGAGGACCATCCCGGTTATCTCCGGTTCCCGCTCTCTGCCCTGATGCTCACTTCAGACCGGCCCCCTCGGGACCACGAGCTGCAAATAGGAACCAGCAAGAAACGATATGACTGTGACAAGTCGTGCGGCTGAGGTTGGAGCCTCCCAGAGACTGGGTGTCGCCTTTTTCATGAAGCAAAGTTGATGGACAGACAGTTTTTTCTCATTTTTGCATAGACACTCACTCATGCACCACAACTGGGAACCAAGTGGGAAGGGGACTTAAAATACTTTGAGCAGGTATTTCCCTTATTTCCTAAAAGGGCCTGTTGTAAAGGCTGGATATTTAGCTGTGGGAGAGCCTGAGTACGCACCCACTTATGGGAAGATGGAAGCAGGAGCGGAGGCTAGTCCACAACAGCACCAGAGGAGGAAACCTGTGCTGCACTGCTTGGAGGACCAGAAAAGGGTGAGTTAATGACTGATCCTCTTTTATCGACCTGTCCGCTCTGTGTTGTGTAGTCGGCTAGAGAGTACGACGAGGCGGAGTGAGCGCCCTGGAGGACAGAGGGGGCAAGCAGTCTTTGAATGTCGAATTTGAAACTGTTGCTACTTGGTAAAAAAGTACATGCACATTTGGCTACTCTTGAGTGCCAGTGGGCATTGTAAGAAATCTTTTCTGGTGCATGTAAATCACTTTCTGTGAAGGCTCTGTGCTAAAACAAATCCCCCCCCCCCCCTCTAAATTGTACATTTAGATCCTAAGTTGTCAACAAGAGAAGATCCAAAGCCCTCTGTCTCATTGCAAAAATCAAAAATGCCTTTACTTTTCAATTTAAATATCTGCACAAGTCGTGGTACCATTGCATTGTGACCTAGTCTTACCTTCATCGGGAAAACCAACTTCGGTGTCAAAGGAAGCATAACTGGATTGATTCAAAGCCAAAGAGTCAGTGAAAGCGTTAGGGTGTCTGTGAAGTCTTGTTTGATGCGTTGTGGTTGTGTAGAATTACTTCAGCTGTCAACGATAAGACTGATGGAGTACTTGATACCGTGACTCATTTTACCAATTTCAGCTTAGCTCTGCATTTTCCACACGATATTGATGTAGTGCCGTGTGTGCAAACCTCATAGCTCTAGATTGCCTTCAAATGAAGGATTACATGGTTGTAAGTTGAGAATTGACAGCTCGTATGAACCCTTTCAACATCAGATACATTCAGATACGTCTGAAAACCTGGCTTCTCTTCTTACAGTGGCTCTGGATGAGCTGACATTTGGGAGATACAAGGTTTTCACTTGACTCTGATGATGTGCAGTTGTGATAGACTGGTACGGCGGCGCCAGGCGACAACCCTGCACAGGCTAAATAGATGACTGTGTTGATTCAGAGCACATTAGTCTTCATTCTAACGTGGAGGCGGATTGAATTTCCTCTGCTGACCTACGGCTTTCATGCTGCATTCAGTGCTCTGCTTACAACGTGTTTACAGCTAAGGTAGCAAAACCGGAGCGATACCAAAATCCTCTGGGTGGGTGACCTCACCCGGGTAACCAAAACGTCGGGTCCACTGCTCAGGGCAGCTGAAGATTGGACGGCTGTTGAGGCTTACAACAGCATGCATGTTGGAGTTTGGTCACTGCTAAAAGTCTGGTTCTGTTCCAAATGGTGTGGAGATCCACTGGACTTTAGTCCCTCTGCTATAGGTTCGCCAGGGTTCAGATTTAATAAGGTTTATTCCTTTTTATTCCATCCCGTCCTCCCTGGTCCTCCCCCTGTTAATTATTGATTTGATCAGGTGTGTTAAGTTAGTCACTTGGGATTATGTAGAACATGAATATTAATTGATGCGACCAAAGTCCCAGCTGCTGTTTTCCAATTTTCCAGACTGCAGAGCTTCTCTCTGGATGCTAAGTGACACACTGAGCAGCAAAACGACTTCAGTATTTCTGTTGAGTGCTTGGATTCAGCATGAAGCTTAATATTTATGTAATCCCACCCAAACTAGTTTTTTTTTTTCCCTGCAATGTTGTTGCTACGGTAACCAACCCCGATACCATTCATAAAGTGAGTTTTTGCCCTTTGCATGTTTGATGAGGTATCAGCAGCGACATGTCTAGATTTCATTAGAAGCCTCAGTCGCAGCCGCAGACTTGGCGGCATCATCAATCGGAGACCAGACGCTCGGCGCTCTCCAGGGAGGAGAGGTTGCGCTAGACTGAGCCAATACTCACCTACCCTCTAAATGGACATCAGCCGACTTAAATAAATTGAAAGCACTGAGGTAGTAACGCGGACACACGGTTTCCTATTGTGGGAGAATTACCTTAGGCTTCCATGCAGCAAGGTTCAATGTCCCCCGACAATTACCTAGGCTGCGTGAGTTCAAGATCCTATATGTGATACTTGCCCCAGCAGGAGGTAATTGGATTTTGTTCCCTTTTGTAGATTTACTCCCTCACATGTCCCTAGCTCTATATATTAATGTTCATTGAGTAGTAATAATGGACCTACATGGGAAAGCAGAGAACGTTATAGGAGGGATGTATTGTGGTGAATGAAGGCTCAGTGTTTGATGGAGCAGAACCGCAGACTTTACTCAGATCAGAAACCTGTCTATTTGTAGTCAATTTGTATTCATTGCATCATGAGATTGTATCTATAGTGTTATGAATTGTGTAACTGCAGACATGAAAGGCTTAAAGATGTACAGTATGTCCTGGGTTTTAGCTCTATATGGTGGATGAGAATCACGCGGGACGGAACCTTTTCAGAACATGTTAGAAACCTCCACTAACACTGAACGAATTGGTATGTATATTGCTACTGTGTATTTGGTTATTTGGTTCCTGAAATATTATACTAAATGGAAATTACGTTTTCCTCTTGTGAAATCACACTAAGGGACAGTTAAGAATGGGTAGTTTGAATAATGCACTTTCAAAAGGTTTGAAGTGGTGAGGAGTACCAGCTTCATGCTTTAATAGCACTAAATAATCTACAACCACAAATCCACTTAAAACTAGACAATTCTTGCTTTCCATAATATACCGTCTTTAAAAAATGTTTTTGACTTCCATGGTTGATTTATTTATTTATTTATTTATTTTTCCAAGAAAAAGCAGGTGATTACAGTACTTTATGGCAGCTGACAATGAGGTCGCAGATACTGGACCTTCCCATAAGCACAAGCATGGACGCAGTGTATAAAACCAAGCCAAATCTGGAGAGGTTGCCTTTTTTAGTTGCTAAAAAGCTGGTGAATTTCATCTGACTACAGCACCATCTACTACAACATATGAATCATTTTTGATTCATGTATTGCGCCTCCTCTGTATTGCAGATTTGTCTGAGCCAGCGTGAAATTTGGTTGGAAATATTTAAATGCCTGTTAACTCCAGGGCCAAACAGGCACGCTTAATTTATTGGAGCGCAGTCAAAGAAAAGGAGCTGTGAGCTGATGTTTGATTAACAATGTTTGAACCGCATATTGGACAGTTGGCATATCCCAGCCTATTTCTTGAGAGAGTGCTAATGAAACTGAATTCTTTGTTATGGGACTGCTCTTTGATTTATATCCTGACCTAACACCAAGTTGTTGTAGATGCAGTACATATTTACAGCACTAACGTTGAACACAGGGCAAAAGTGCCGACATAACCCTGTGTTTCCCTTAGTCATGTTTAAAAGCTAACTACACGTTTGGTGAGAAAGCAATGCACGCGAAATCTTTATTGTCAAGCTTCATTATGCTGAGAAAGTGCAAGATGCTCAAACTGCCATTCAGGGGGGGGACACTGATTGAAAAAGTACGCAAGATTTCAGTACAAAAACTGTAA
Source organism: Coreoperca whiteheadi (assembly GCA_011952105.1). Taxonomy (NCBI): domain Eukaryota; kingdom Metazoa; phylum Chordata; class Actinopteri; order Centrarchiformes; family Sinipercidae; genus Coreoperca; species Coreoperca whiteheadi. The sequence continues at coordinate 4,884,726 of CM022485.1, forward strand.
TCATTTTAAAATACAGAACTGAGTTTGACAACAGATCTCAACCGCTTCCACCAGCATCTGAAAGAGACGACAAAGGTCATTCACAAGGTGACAAAGAGCTTTCTGTAATGGAATGGAATTGATTCAGCCCATTAAGGATGAAAGGGATTTTGACACTAATTGCTTAATCAGAACCATTGGAAATTATGTATTTATTTTCACTAGTCATTTCTGACTGCTCATTAAGAGGCGTTTGATACGGTTGGGTGGGGTTCTGTAGGATAATGAGGTGTTTACAGTGGATGTGTGCGCTGCTGACTGCTCTGCTGCAGTCATTCTCTAACAGCCTCATAATTAGCTAAGAGACACAGATGAGTGGGGAAACGCTACATGGCTTTGTTTACTTCCTTCAGAAGATGGACTTAATCCTGAACCTCAGGATACAGTTCATACTCAGCGGGAGAGGCCTGGTAAGTGAGCTTTAGAGTTTCTTCCCAAGGCTGCCGTGCTCTAGTGACTTGTCCAATGAGACATGATGATGGGACACTGGCTTTTCAATAATTAAACTGACAAAGAGTTTTGTTTGTTTTTGCTTGAATTGTTTATTGAATCAGTAAGGTCACGCATGGCACAAACAAAAAGAGAGACACAAAATGATCACTATTGTGGTAGGTAATTACAGTCAGCCAGCAGGTGATTTAAAAAGCTGATTTTTAAAATGATCTTAAGAATGGTATTACGTTTGTTTACTGTAAGCTGACATGCACACGTGCAACATCCATCCATCCATCCATCCATCCTTTGTCCGTCCGTCCGTCACGGTGGCAGCAGGCTAAGCATGGTAGCCCAGTCACCCTTTTCCCTAGCTCCTTCCCATAGCTCTTCTTGGGGGATCCCATGGCGTTTCCATGGTAGATTAGATATGTAATCCGTCCAGTAGAAGGTTCTCGGTCTGCCCTGCAGAGTCCTCCCTGTTGCACGAGCCAGGAATACGTCCACAGGGAGGCTTCGAGGAGGCCGAACCACCTTAAAGGGCTTCTTCCACTGCAGTCAGAGCATCTCTGCTCCTATCTCCTTCCGGTTTTCTGAGCTCTTCACCATGTTCCTGAGGCTGATCCCAGACGAGCTGCGAATGAAGCTCATTTCAGTTGCTTGTACCCACAATCTTTTAGTAACGTGTATGCTGCTGGCATGCTACTGCACTGAGGCATCTTTTTTTACTTCACTACATCCAGGTTAGTGCATCTGGTGACTTTTGACAGGTGTTGTTTGAACAAAATAAAGCATATTTGTCTAAGGCAAATGATTTACTTTAACCTCAGAGTTAATGTTTATGTGTCTATTTCAACACACGCCTCGGTTGTGTCAAATTATTCATGTGCTCTAAAGATAATAAAGGCAACAGAAAAATGACTTGCATTTACTGCTTTCTCTACACTGTCTCCTCCAGCAGTGGACATTTAGCCAGACATATGGGTGAGGTCACTGTGTCCGTACCCTCCCCGAGCTGCCAACCTGCTCATTAGGACTGCAACATCTGTGCTAACCACCACTCAGATTTCTGCAGTCAGTGCCCTCTTACATTATTCTCTTAAACAAGCTAACAAACAGTGAAGGTCATATCTCTGTCGGCAGTATACTGCGCACCTTTTCAATCAGTTGCGAGGATCATTTGGGCCTGGCACCTGAACAGATTTGAATAATGATTCATCTCTTTGCTGTCAGCGAGATTTGATGCTGGATTCTGACCCCAAGTTGAGACGTCCATATGACTTGGTGATCACCGGTCCGTATCATCTCGCCACTGTTACATTGGCCTGTTGCCTAGATCTGGAGAGTGACTAGAGGGGTGACAATTTGTCATTGACAGGGTTTGATTGATTGTGTGTGCCAGCCGCCCTGCACCGCTGGTATCTGAAACTAATTGAATGTAATATCAGAGAGATAGGACAGCGTGATGACAAATGAGCAGCCTTGTGAGATTATTTAAAACCTATTGTAGACATTATCCCCCTTTTAACAGTGGCTCCTTTCCAGCCAGCCCCTGACTGGATCACTCCGATAAGCGATTACCATCTTTAGTGATCATAGTGGCAGGCTGTCCTTCTCTTATTTAGCTCAGGTACTCTGTAGCTGAAGCAGACATAAACCATTTTCTTTCAAAGATTTTCAGTTACCCAATAAAGAATCAGAAAGAGCAGCGGGTTCTGGCACTTTGTGATAGTGAAAATCTTAATGTCCATGAATGCTGCTTTGCCAGGAGAGATGAGGGCTCTTTTAGGCTCTGGCTAAGCTTGTCTTGCACACCAGGCAGCTGCGGAGGAGAGACAGGGGATTTATTTTGGTGAAGGACTGTGTTTGCCCAGTCATGCAGCACTGACTAGCGCTGGGACTCTGGGCTTAGGATTGGGGAATGGGAGGGAGGGGGTCAGAGGGTGGAGGTGGGACCAGGCATGTAGCTCTGAGGCTGGGGGTGGGGGAGGATGTTGCACTCAGGATGCTGCTTGGCCCTCAAGAGCCATCTGGCCCTCACCCTGTCCCCGTGCCCTGAGGGAGGATGAAGGACAGGTGGCAGGGGCTGGTGGGATGGCCTGGACTTCGGCTATGGGGCAACACGATTGGCTAGCTGGGCCCACTAAAACACAGACCCCTCACATACCAAACGCCTGCTCAGCTTCGTGTCAGGAAGGACATTCTTGATAAGCCTGGAAAGGAATCTTTTCCTTCCACCTGTATTTTAGTGTCATTTTTGGTCACAGGATAATGAATGTGTTGTTCATTTTTTAAAAGGCTCACCAAATTTGTACTACAAAAATGATTCATTTCAAACGTTATAGTTATAGAAATGTAAATAGTTTGACAATAAGAGACATATTTTGCTACTTCAGACCACACGCCCAGTTTTTCCTTGAACTGAAACAGCCTAATCTTCTCTAAGCGAGAAAACACTTGAACACACAGCAATTGCACTGAGACATCAATATATGGCAATTTAATAAAATCAAAGATCAACTAAGTGTTATCTCATATAATTTCATCTAATAAAATAAAATATGAAATAACCAATTGAAATGCAAATGTACACATAAAAGCTGCATATGTCCCTCTCATTTTAATTGCATGAACATTTTTTTTTTTTTTTTTTTTACATTTAATTCAATTTAAGCCCCAAGCCTATGAATTTTGTCCCCTGCAGGAAAAAAGAGATGTCGATAACCTTGTTCTGTGTCATTAGGCAGTATTGGCAACAGTACAACATGCAGCTGAATTTGAACTGTAAAAATCAACAATATTTCCACATTTTCAGTAGTGTGTGTTTGACAGCTCGACTCCATGGCTGGAGAAATGGTGTTGTCAGTAACACACCCAGCAGGGGGTGTGATGGTCCGGCTGTCCTGACTCACACAACACTGTAATCCCTGTCTGGGGGTCAGTGGGCAAGATCTGGTTCAGTCTGGTTCAGGGGAGGTGCTCGGCCGATGAACAGGTGCTTCAGCTCGCTCCTGTGGCGATGGGATTTCCTCCGCGGTACGGCCATTGTATCCATATTCACACACACAGGCCTACACGTGGAGGACAACACATTTCTTAAACCATTAATTATTTCAGCAGGTGTCTATGAATTGGGAACAGTCCTTATAAATTAAGGGCTCTTTTGTCTTTGGTTTCATTTCAATGAATAATGAAGTCCTAATTAAAGCGGAGAACCAGTGAATGTCATATCTGGGAAGAGCTTATTTTAAAGCTGTCTATCACACATAAATGCTGCTACCACATTCACTGTTTAATTATTTTCCTTTAAGAGCAGTTCTTTTGATGGGATCTTGCCAGTGGATCTATTTCATATTTTTAGATATGCATTTATTTTTCATTTCAAGCTCATAAAAAATATAAAATCCATGTGCAGCACCTGTTCGGAAAGATTCAGGCTCAGGTTGTATGTGACTGGAATAGATAGAAACAGGAAGGTAAGATTCTAGATTAAAAACAGCAAAGGGGCCTCTTTGTGTCGTTTGTTGCTGCTGGGGTGTGAACATGCACAGCGCCGCCAGATCCGCATGTATGATACTGGGAGTGGGTTCTTCTTTGGCTTAATACGAGTCTACTTCGGCCTTTGTTCTAGAATGACTGAGACCCTGTTATCTTGTGTCTGCACTTAGTGTGTGTGTGTGTGTGTGTGTGTGTGTGTGTGTGTGTGTCTACGTGCTACATAGTGAGGACTGAAGCACGTTTTTTACCTACATAGTGAGGACATTTTTGGAAAGCGAAGACATTTTCGGCCGGTCCTCACAACTTCAAAGGGTTTGAAGGTTAAGACTGGGTCATAAGGGTTAAGTTAGAATAAGGTTATGGTTAGGGTCAGGCATTTAGTTGTGATGGTTAAGGTTAGGGTTAGTGGCTAGGTACGGTCCTCATAAAGGTAGAAGTACAAGGATGTGTGTGTAAAAGGGAGGGAATGAGCAGTGTGTTCAAGAGCGGTTGTCCCAGCTTCTCCATGTGATGTTTTCTCCAATCTCTGCCCTCTCATCTTCATCCTGGGAAATACAGACAGAATTCAATTTTACACACCAGGAATTTTCCAAGTGATAAGGAGGGTTGAGGGGTAAAAAAAAAAAAAAAGGTGCTGTTTTTCATCTATAGCCCCGAGTGTGGAGCTAGAGGTTCTTCACGTTCCTCCAGCGCCCCCTCCCCCCATATACACACACTCTACAACCTCTTAACCTCGGCCATAGTGTAAATTGGTCACGTTTGGAGAGGAATTCAAATAGTCAAGATTTTAGTGGAGGCTGTGGACAAAGGAAAGTGGAGGAGAGGGAAGGTGGACAGGCTTTCTCTATATCAGCCTCCTTTTGTTACAAGAAATAGAGATTTCTGCCACGAGTTGTTCGATGAAATATTGCTGGACGCTGTTTGCCTGCGGGGCCTATGGGAAACACAATTGGCACTGTGACGATGAACAATGGTAGTGAGGAAACATGGGGCCTTGTTTTCTAATTCTCTCAAGGCCTGTTTTTCCAGAAGGAAAATTATATATATATTTTTCTAGCTGTTGTTCAAAATGTGATTCCATTTCATACTTTATATATTAGTTTGTCTGCCTTTTTTTTTTTTTTTGTACCTCAGAGAAGGCAAGCGCATGGCACCATTTGGGTTCATATTACACCAAGACTAAAGGCAAAACCCCCAGACTCAAGTACCACAGGTACACAGATAACTTACAGGTACTTACAAGTGGTAATTGGTTGCATCTTCATGAAATCCAAGCCCATCCACTGTAGTACCTGTGTTGGTATGGCTTCCATGAGATAATTTGGGAGATAATTTATTTGCGACCCTATGGAGGGATTAGACCTCAGTGCTTCTTTTATCTTTCTGAATAAATAATCCTGGTTTATTCATGGAACAGACTTTCCACCAGTGTCTCTCTCAGCGTGTAATCTGCCGAACAAGAAGTGATGAATCAGACAATGATTTCCTGTCTCCAATACCTTCCCCCAGCCTCTCTCCACCTTCCCTGACATCGCTGTTGCTTTTCTCTGCATCTTAATGCGCCCTCTAGTCAATGTGCTGCAAGAGAGTCGGGGTGGTGTTGAATCTGTAGGATAAATAGCTTCTACAGCATGCGGAGGTGGGAAGTAGCTAATTATGACTGCTTGTTTCTGTACTCGAGGAATGATGCTTGCTGCTTGGAGGGGTATTTCTTGCTTTTGCATGTTGGGCTTTGCTGCCCAACACCAAATCTGTAAGACAGTTAAGGATTTTTCAATTGGAATGGTCATATCACAGTTTGATAATTTGAGACAGTTTTAGCTGCTTCAGATGTGTAACTTTGAAACAAAAACAGCCTAATCTTCTCTCACTGAGAACACACTTGAAAGAGTTACCATTTGCAAATCAGCTACAGTACAGTGGCAAGTCAGCTGATATTGAATTTCATGAGCAGTTTAAAAAACAGTTCCAGGGAGTATTTTTTTTAAATTTTTTAAGGGCTTCAGGTATTCTTTTAGTTGTTTTGGCAACCTTTTAAAAACAACAGTCAACAACAAAAATATATTAACTTTTAATGTATTAACCTGCAATAATTGGTGTTGTGAACAAAACATTGACATGTCATCACCTTTATTAATTGATAATGGCAAACCTGTTTGCAAACAGTTGCTTTTTTACACATCCAACAGTTAGGGCGCAACATTATCAGTCATTTGGAGTAGGGTTTCTGGCCACCAGTTTAATGAAAGTCCAATAATCGCTCTCTTTTAGCTCTGTTTTTGGTCTCTTTAGCTGTTAAATACTACACTAAGGTCACCAGCTAGTCTCCAACTGCCATTTGATGCTGAGCAGGTAGCTCACAGTGGATTTTAGAGGTTTTTCGCTGACAACGATGCTGTAAGAGCTGTGAGACTGAACCAAAACCGTAAAGTTGCGGCCGGACAGCTGAACAATGAGCTACAACTTGAGCTGCAGATTCTGGTGACCCCTTTCGCATTGTCTCATTGTTTTCTCATTGTGACATGTTACATTATTATTATATAGTATATCGATTTAAGCTGCTTTATCAACATTCAGAAATGATTAATGTGATGGCAGTTAGTAGAGACCCGGTTTCTCTGGATTGAGGTCTTGCTCTGTGTTGTACACTGGTGTGATTACTGTCAGTAAATAAATAATAAATTAGATTACAACGGATAATCTCTGTGGTTTAAATAGATGAAATGTGTGGATGTTTTAATTAAAACATGCACCTGATACTGCATGAACTTTTGGTTGTAAGAGCACTTACTGCTTTTATTTAATAAATTTACCTCCCATAACTAGAAAAATTGAGATAGTAATGACTCTTTTAATTGTAGACACGATGAATGTCTGTCCTGAAAAAGTAGTTTATTTTACAAGAACATGCACAGAATGTTAATGATTTGCAGTTTTAGGTTAAGGTTGCAGACATGTGTAGACATATCTCAGCACTCTGACAGTGTCCAGATTTCAGATGTAAGTGTAATGGCTCATTAGTGGGAAAAGCAGAGAGATATTTAATATTTGTATCACAGTGGAAGAGGATGCGTTCAGGATCTGAAGTTTCTGGTCCCAGGAGACCGTGTCGGGTCCCTCTGATGGCTGCCGGATGCTGCCTCAGCACTATTTTGGAGGGCAGGGTTGCAGACATTGAGCTCTGCTGTAATTGAGCCATTTAATTCCTGGGAGAGCACTAAGCTTGGCGTTAGAACAGATTTTGTTCATGTGACTCTGTCTATAGCAAAGACACAATCAATGTAAATAAAGGGCAGCTGCGATGACAGGCGGGTCAGTGTTTCTATTTTGGGAGGAAGGGGAAGCTCACTAGAAAATATGTATGTGGGACAAGATTAACTATAAGCACATTTGTTTTAAATATCTATGGTTAAACATTTTGAGTTGTCAAATATTCATGCCATATTTTGTATAAAACTAAATTGCTCAATTGGATTACAATGCCTGTAATTGTAACATATGCCCTTGTAATGTCTTTGGAAAAATCAGAGTTCTGCAGGTGAATTATTTTAAGCTGTGGGATATCATGCAGGCTCAGGCTGTTTGTGAATGAGCCCCCATGTTGCTGGTTATGTTGTAAATGTAGAGGCTAAACAAATTGTGTGTTTAGGGACAGTTATTTGCATCGAGTTTGTTGCATCGAATGCTAATGAGGCAGAAATATCCAATTTATTCATCAGCCAACCCTAATAATTAAGAACTCTAAGGTTTCACTATTTTGTTTTCAAAACTAAAATGCAATGGCTTAGCTAACAATAATCTAATAATAATTCCATGATGGTTTGCAAATTATTGCCTTCGTAGAAACTACAGCAAAGAAATGGAGAATCGAATCAGATCAGCATTTCTCAGTAGCAAAATACAGAAAGTGTCTCTAGTCACACTAAAAACACAGTTTCAACACACTCCACAATCCTGAAACAGCATGTAACAGCAGTATATGAATTAAAGTAATAATCTGTAATGTTAAAAGGCCTTTTTTAGGCGGTATCATCAGGTTACTTTTTTTTTTAGGTAGAATTGATTAAAGTACCAAAGCATTTGGACTTTTGCAATCAGGATGATTTCTTTCTTCAGGTTTGCCACCTGGGTGGACACTGCAAAACTAATTTCATGTGTGAGATATCAGAACCTACACTACCAAAATATCCCCACATCCAGTTGATAATTAACACCGAGAAGCTAAAATGACAATGGTTTCCTAGTTTGCAGCTTGTTTTTTTTGAAAATCTAATAGACTAATAGATGAATACCAGGGAAGTTCTTAAGGGGTTGGTGCAGTTCAAACGCTACAAACCTGCCTGACAGGAAATCATTTTTCAAGTGAAGTGACGGGAGCTGGTTCTGATACAGTAGTTTCACTGAAGTTAGTCCAAAACTGCCTGCAAAAACAGGTGGATTTCTGAAAATGCAATGACTTTAAATGTATTGCATCAAGCAAAAAGTTCATAGAATTCCTTTGATTTTATTTGTATAAATTGAAATTGATTGCCGGAGAGAACCAGTTAAGTGAATGCAGGAGGGGATCACATCAGAGAATCCACCCCCTTAGGTTGAGATTTTGTAAGATGATCCTTGATAAGGACTAATCATGGATCATCCCAGGATTGATCAACAGCTTGACGAAGAGACCAGGACACTTTACTTCTTCATTTAGGCTTTAGCATTGCATTGCATGTATGCAGCTCACAATCAATAAAAACTCTCCGGACACAGTCTAGATAATCCAGAGTCTGGGTGAAAATGTAGCTTGTGTTGTGAATTTGTCGAAGGTCAAGGTATGAAGTGAGGTGGGGTAAGTCTATTGCAAGGGTCAGACCAGGACACAGGCGGGAAATATGGAAGCCTTGGAATTCAGAGGTCCACCTGTATTGGATAATACGGCATCTCCGTGCACACATTTTACACATACTGCCCTCTGTGACAGACCAGAGCATGTGAGAGAATAGGGAAGCCAAATAGCAACACACACACGTACACGTAGACTCACAACTCACCAGGGTCACGACAAGGCTGTATCCCTGTTACCTTAATCCAGGCCACCTCCCTCCTCCTCTCCCATAACAACCCCCATTCTAGTATCACTTACACACATAATCAATACAGGCTCTCTGCTGTTATTGATCCAGATACGGTGTATACACAGCTGCTGAGCCCAGACTGTGGCCTCCTGCCTGGAATCAAGGACCCAGAAAAGGACACTTGATCACCCGCACCTGGTTCTCCTCAGCCATCTCCAAGATGTCAGGCACAGGGGGATTAAGGGAGAATACGGACATCAAAGGCTTTTAAAATGTACCAGAACAATGAATCAGTGTTTGTCAGGAAACCTATTTGCCGCAGGTCAATGACTCTCTTTCACAATAGCATGAAGTGGGCTGTAACTGCAAGGCTATGTAATTTAGAGTACTGACCTTTGATTGGCTATCAAAACATTAATGATGGTTTGAATGCCAGCGATATTGAATACAGAGATAGGAGGGCCAACGTCAACCAGCGAAAGCCTAATGTAGGCTAATTATGACACCGTATGCTCTGGAGACAGCGTGATGCAACACAGGCATTATCGTGAGTTTTGTTGATTTTGGAGTGATTGAACGTCTACACTTTAGGTGAGAATAATCCACCTAACACTGGGTGGCATCAAATAAAACATCACATGAAGGATGCCTTAAAATGTATGTCTGTGTCTTCTACCAAGATAACAAAACTGCTGTTAATCAATTACAGGAAAATGCATTAATGGGTACAAAAGGGTGGATGCTGATGATCTGATAGAAGGCAGCTTGGAAAGCTGGGATGAGCAAAATTAAGTCTGGACTTGTCCTCATTCTTAGCTGTCTTATTCCTTATTTGAAAAATGTACAGGTACTGGAATCATATTTGCTGCTACTTTTCTCTACTGCCACAATAACTAAACTGGCAGGATGACAGGAGCAGGCTGTCCAATAAATGAGCTGCTGATGAGGCCATTGAAGTTTTGTGCACATGCCAAAGATATAACATAATGTGTTGTAAGTACTGTATTTCCACCAAGGGCCACCTGCTTTTCTGGGAACCTGATGTAACCTTTTTTGTATAATACAACTCAGTAACTGGCGAAGGGTGTTATGGGTAACCATAGGTCATAAAAGCTCACAGAAGAGCCGGCGTGCAACGAGTTGGGCTGCCCTGCAAACAACTTGGCTGGTTTATCCCACTAACTGTCGGGATGTGGGTTCGGAACTGACGCATGGAAGTTATACATATGAAAGAAAACCGCTACATGAACATCTCCATGTGCCCTATGTGACACTTTCTGTATTTTGTACAGAGAGCGGTGAATGGCAGTGTTAATTCTATCCATTCTATGCTACAGACCCAGATTTGCTCATATTTAGGCAGTGTGTATGCAAACATAAAATGCTGCAATGTAAACTTTTCTAAAGAGGTTTGGTCTAAAGAAATAAAACTGTAGGCCTGATTGCTTCTCTCTCTGTGATTGATGGTTGCCTGAAGGCTGTTGTATATCTTGGTGGTAGGAATGAATATTGCCTGGAGCATCTGAAGGCAGCGTTGCCCATAATAACAGCAGGCTGTAACTGCATCCTGGGAATTCAATTACCTTTAATTTTCACCTTCCCCACTTGGACATATTACCCTCTGTCAGAGCCAATCAGTATAATCAAATGAAATCAAATATGATGTGTTTGCGTCTGATTGATTCACGCATGGATTGGGCTGGCTGCCTTGGTGCAATTAAATTGTTGCAATCCCCTGAAAGAACTGCAAGTTCTCACTATTTCCGATGTGGTATTGACATTCATTTAATCAGAGGACCTGAGGTGATGTGGTATTGCAGGAGCCTCATGCTTTTGATGGATCAGAAATGACACCAGGATTAGTTAAAATGATTAAGTCTTGTAGGCGTTTTGGTGGGGATTAATGGTGGCTGGATTCACGTTGTAACGTTGGACGTGTTGCAGGGAAAAGATGCATCACGGACTGCCATCCACACAGCGTAGCCCCAGAGACTGGAGTTCAGTCCTTACATCAGCACTTTGCTTCTCTGCCCCCCCCCCCCTTTCATCTCTCATTACTTTGGTTACTTTGTCAAATGAATCATGAGGAAATAGAAGAAGTTTGAGGGCAATTAGTTGCCTTAGAATAAAGATTATTCTGACTGAAAGGCAACCACATAAATTCAAGGATAAATGGTAACAACTCCCAGCAAACCAGTCAAATTAATAATTCTGAAAGAGACCATAACCCACTGAAACAACTAGTACCTTCTTTTCAAATGGCTGCAAGCAGAGATTCTTGTTACGGAATACAGTGAGATTAGTCAGCCTGGCAATTACAGCTTGTTTAATGTCGGTGGCTGGGGAAAAAACGTTTTTGAGGCTTTTTCAGGATTTCACATTTTAATAAACAGCATTTGTTTTCAGTAGTTCTTCGCTTTCCTGCCTTGTGTTAATTTCGTTCCTGATTTGTGAACTGGTGAAATCACACCGCAATTTTTCATTGCAGCTGATGAGGCATTTGGCTGCGCTTATGCCAACAACTGCACTGCATCCAGACACGCGAGTTGTTTCAGGGGCCCTAAGGGGTTGCTTTTGAACCTGGCTCAACTTTTGTCACAACCCAATGCAACGTCATTCACAACACACTGTGCTGACCGATCAAATGCGCGCAAGTGCACATTCCAGTACTTTATCATGTGAATGGTGTACTTTTACTGTTTTACCTCTCAATTGGCTGAGACCTTACTGTGATAATTCTCCAGAGTTGTAAATTCTTGCCTCACAGTGTTAGAAAGTGTTTTGGTATCTCATAAGCATAAAAAATAATTAATGCATTAGGCAAACGGGGCATAATGGTCCATGTTTCATCTCAACACTGGTTCAATTCAATTCATTTTCAATTCAGTTTTATTTATATAGCCGATTACCACAAATCACATTTTGCCTCAAAGGGCTTTACAATCTGCACACCACACGACCCCCTCTGTCCTTAGACCCTCCATTCGACTAAGGAAAACCCCCCAAAAAAAACCTTTTAACAGGGGAAAAACTGATAGAAACCTCAGGAAGAGCAACAGAGGAGGGCTCCCTCTCCCAGGACGGACAGGCGTGCAATAGACGTCGTATGTACTGAATAGATAGAATAGTACAGAATGATTCTATGGATCAGCATTGACTAAATATCTAAATAAGCTTAGTAATAGTTTTCGAATTCAGACCTGATTTATTTTCAGTTTAGAGAGGTTTGGAGTATGATTTAAATGTTGTTTCATATTTATTCTCATTATTGCCTACTCAAGACCTTCCTCTTTGTCAGCGTTTTTCGTTAATTTTGTAGAGAGGGGGGAAAAAAAAGAAGCATTTCATGAAATATTAAGTAAAAATTAAACACCAAAGTATGGTTAACATTTTGTATCACCTTGTCATTTGCAAGTGCATTCATCATTTCAAGTGTTAATTATAAAAAACAAAAAGTAATTGGTACCTATAGCAATAAACCCACACCAATGCAGTTCGTAGCCATTTTTAACGCAGTCCTATTTTTGTCTAAACTCCTTGTTCCCAAGAGTATGCACTGTTGCTGGTGCTGGTGGTGGCTTTATTAGATTTTTACACTAGTGTCAGGTCAGGATTATGTGTTTCACCTCACATCACAATGTTACTATAGTTCTGTGATCAGATTAAATTGGCAAACAAGACTCTTTCTTTTCCATCCCAGACCACACACACATGTGTCGAGGTGGTAGTTCCCGTCATTTTTGAAGGCAGAGGTGCTTGTGTAAGCACAACAGCAGGGGTCACCCAACATGGGGCTGAAGGACGTCGCAGTAATGTAATCTTAGCTGTTAATAGGACTCTGAGGTGGGGGGGTACGATAGCCTAAGAGTGGGAAAGCACTGTAACCTGATAGTGGCTACTTATATACACCATGTGGCATGCACACACACACACACACAAACTGAAACACATCTTTTCCTTTATCTGTATTATCATTGCTGTTCTTTGAACATCTCATTAGAAAACACTTTAGTGAAGCTAAATGTTTTAAGCCTTTAACCTTTCATTCAGATTTGACATTCAGAGGTTACAGCAGTGTGTGTGTGTGTGTGTGTGTGTGAGAGTGAGAGAGAGAGAGTGTTCATCTAAACAGTGATCACAGTCAGGAGGGATCAATAAAGAGCGGATAAGAGCTCTAATCAATACCCATCAGAGTTCCGCTGATCAAATATTTATCCAGGAAGAGAGAGGAGAATAGACTCCCTGTCTGTCTGCCAGCTCATCTGTCTCTCTGCCTGCCTGCTGGTAATTTTATTTTCCAGATCTGTCTGCACAGGCCTGGCCTCTCTGTCTTTGTAATGGGAGTCAACCTCGGGGCCCTGAGTGCCTGTTGATATGCTACGCTCAGGAGAAAAGGTTGCATCTTGATCCACAACTGTGACTCGACGTGTTGAGGTGGGGCTGGGCACCACTGTAATTTGGCCTTGTCATTGTGTCACTGAGAGCGAGATGACAAAAGTTGAAAATAGTTCATCTTTTGAGAAGACGCTTCCTGGATTGCCTGCCAAACCGCAGCAGGCAACCACTGAGTGACAAGACATCCTGGAAAAACCATCTGTTCTCCTGTCTTATTTTTCATTGCTCACAACTCCTGTCTCTCTCTTTCTCTCTTGTCTCTTTGCCTCTCTCGACCTCTTCCAAGCTGTCTGAATGGGGCAGTGCATGTGCTTATGCATTCGATCGCTCTAAAAGTGGAATGCTTCTTTCAGAAGGTCAGATAAGGAGGTTTTCAAAACTGACAACTGTCGGCCAGATCCACAGTGATTGGGCAGGTGCATGTACTCCGGTGTAAAAATGGGCCGAGCAAACTCCACATTCCGTGAACTGCACCGATCACCTTTGTGTGGACTAGGGGTGTAACCGTACACAAAATTCACGGTTCGGTAAGTACCTCGGTTTTGGGGTCATGGTTCGGTATCTTTTCAGCTGCTCATTGGCCATAATTCTTACTGTGAGACTTAAGGCAATCAAATACGGGCATATTGTCAATATCCTGTTTGCATATGCCGTCACGTCACTGCATTGCTATGGTGCGAACTGCAGATGGAGGGCAGGAAGTGATTTTCTACATAGGAAGCACTATCATAAACTCTCCAAATGCCTATGTTTCTGGTTGCTCCAATCGATCAAACCGAGGAACCGCGAGGAGCTTTTGTCGAGTAGCAATAGTTTTTCATAAGGGGGGACAAATGCCAGAAAATGCCGGAAGCAATGGCTTGCAAATTTTCGTCTGCGGTTTGGAGAAGTGGAGTCCAGATAATGCTCATGTGTGCGGGGAACGCTTCGTCAAAGGTCACTTAACTTATGTGGCTATGTTTATGTAACGTTTGCTAACGGTTACTCCTTAGTTTTTGTTTTCTTTGCTTTGTTGGAGTTTGTACCCCTTCTGTTGATACCTTTCTCTCGTAATAGTATCTAAACTAGCACAGTGCAAACTTTGCTCCATCTCGTCCTTATACATCCATGATCTCATCCATTCTGCTTTTCGCTTCCTGGCCTCCTATGTAAATAACTCAAATGTCAGTAATGCTGTATCGTAAGGCTCTGACCTGTTGATAATTCCTGAACTGCAGCTTGTGCTCGTTTCTACAGGGCAGGCACAACAGACTGACCAAAATGCACACGTGAAGGCACAATGTGGCGGGGCTCAAGCACTTTGAACATAAGCTTAAATTCTGTGTTCTCTACAGCCGAGTATGGTTGCATATCTGCAGCAATCAACACTCCTATAGCGTTAGTTATCACTTTGGCACGGTCTGAATCTGCTGTGAGAGGCTGCCTGAACACCGGTGGGAGGACTCGCCTTCCAGTCTGTTTTTGTCTCTCTCCGCAGACAACAGCTGGTGCGCTGCCAAAACTCGCACTCTAGAATTTCTGTTCCGCCCGTGTGAGTAGTAGAAATACATTTAAAGATAAAAATAAAGCCCCCTTTTTTTTGTTCATAAAGTCAATGTTCAGGACGAATACATGTACCATTACACCCCTAGTGTTGACACCAGTAGGACCGGTATGTTTCTGAAAAGAAATACGGGTTATGGTCTGGACAGATATGAACTGATAGTCGGACTCTCCATTCACCCCCATTCTACATTTACTAATTTGACGTTAAGAAATTTCTAAACTGGATATAGTACATTTTCAAAAAATTACATTGTTAAATGAAAACTGTTCATTGCAGGATTTGTGGAATAACAGGGTCTTTGTTTCTGGAAAAGGATGTCATTTTCAAAGCTGTGACCGCCAACAACAAAATTCCTTTCACCTCAGAAACCGATGGGCTAATAAAACCAAAATATCTGCATATGTAGATAACACTAGAGGTAAGTGAGGAAAATATATATTTTTTTGTAATTTGGGTGAACAGACCCTTTATCACACAAATCAAAGTACTTCTTCACGTTGATGCTTAAGTCCTGTAAATTCAGTATTTCCATAAAGCAGTTCTGCTCATTGACTTGCAACGCATTACGTTAAAATGTATACATGTAAATCAAAATACCTTTTTAAAATTCCTTCCCTTCATTGTGATGACCAGGTAACTGCTCTAAAACAACTTGGCATGGATGACCCGTTGTCAAATATCGATCTAAAGCGCATATCTTATACCTTCAGTCTAATTAATTTGTATGAACTACTTCCCTTTGTGAAGCTTCACTGCTCTGTTGCACAGCTACGGCGTTGTTTTGTCAGGCGGAGACGAACACATTAGCAGCTCCTCCTCAAACAAGATCCATCCAAAACGCACATGATAACGGCATGTAAAAACATGGTAATTTATTGGCTGTTTGGAGCCGCGTCTCCCTGTTTTCATTGTATCCCTTGCTGGGGGAAAAAAGATTACTCCAAAATCTGAGGATGTGAACGTCGGGCGAGGTGATTAAGGGCAGCTCTGTTACCCTGATTGCGTTAATAGGTGCGTGTTTGTGTGTGTTTTTCTGCCCACTCTTCCTCCATCTCCAGCAGGTTTAATGCTGTTTGAGTTGTCAGGTTCAGGGGGTTAATTCGCTGCTTGTGTTTTCTCTCCCATTGAGCTTCTCCTTCCAGCTGTTTCAGCTATTGGCAGGCGGCTCTTAACACTCTTACATCAGCCCTCCCCGGCTCGCTGAGCTGTGGAGCTGGCCAAAGCGAGTGGCGATGGGAGGAGGTGCTGCAGGAGAGCAGGAGGTGGTGCCAGTTGGCTGAAGCAGTGAGAGAGTGAGGGTTTTCGCGAAAGAGACCCCCTGTAGCTGCAGCGATAACAGAATGATAGTGTGTGACTCTGAGGCAGAGGAGCTGTGTACCGTGATGCAGTGTTGAGCAGGAGATAAGATGCACACACTCTCACACATAAAAGCAGCATGTTTGGAGGTGTGTGTGTATTTGAAGTGGTTGAGTAGTGCGACAGCAGCAGTGCAGTGCATACCGACTTGGATTGTGTACAAAAGCGGCTGGTGATTTTGTGTGTGTGTGTGCCTGTGTGTGCGCCTGTGTGTGCGCTCAAACCTCTGGCTATAACAGCATTCCAGAGAACACACAAAGCAACATCCAACAGCTCCACTTATTTAACTTTCTGCTTACTGGAAGCAAATGATTTGCCTGGATCTTACCGAAGCTAATATTTAAAACACATGAGAGCATGAGTTAAGAGCCAAAAATGATAATTGCTGAGATGGTATTATTGACCGATATTGGCTTATTGCAGGTATATCACCATTATTGTGTATGTTGGCAGGTACGGAAATGAATTGCAGCACGCACATATTTCATAGGCTTTATTTTTATATATATTTGACTATATTATTTTATGAACTTTAAGTTTGATTTTTTTTATTTTGTTTCATGGTAACTTACATATATGTAACTTAATGAGTTTAAATATATGGTTTTAGTCATTCTGTAGAGTAACTGAACTATCAATCCATCAACATGTGCTCTTGTATTTAGTGTTACTGTCAAATTTGAATGTATTATTTGAATGTCAAATAATAACCAAATTTGAGAAACCATGTCTACATTTTGTTTTGTGAAAAAATGTTATGTGATCATCTTTCAAAATTAATAGTAGTCGATATCAGATTTTGTTATTTATTTCAAACAGGTAGCCTGGCTGTAAGTGATATTTCTGGCCTAGGGAACCAAATCTTAAAGCACAGATTATGAGAAGCATTTATATTAACTGGAGTGTTCATTTTATGACTGGTGTGCTATAATATATTTTCTCTGTCTTCGCAGTGTAATGGATGATTCTGTTCTGTTTCAGTATTTAGGCTCACACATGACCCCTCTTTACTCTTCTGCCCTCCTATACCTGCTCTTTTCTCTGCGTCATCCTCTTTGCCTCTGGTTTTCAATGCAAAGCTGTGAATCCTGCTGAATCTTTTGTAAAATGTTTGGCCAGCAGAATGCATCAATGATATTACAGGAAACTGTTTTTGGAGATAACCCCCCAAAACCATCCAAAACGTGCTAAATGTGGCTCTATAATAGCTTTTGAAATGAAAAACTGTGCTGTAATTGAAACCCAACTTTTTATTAGTCATTTTTCCGCTATGTTTCAGTGCCAAATTATATGATTTTATTGTATTACATTAGTCTCTCTGCGGGGGTAATTTTCTATCGTCACAGCTGAAAATGGCATTTCTAGCTGTGAAAGTGCGGATCCTTTGTAATTCTGCCAACCAGGCTAAACTTATTTTCCACACAGCATGTGTGCTGTGTTAAACCACAATAGGAAGTATATTTGTTTCAATCCTAACTGTAGTTGCTTACAGGGTGAGATTCATGGAGAAACCATTGAGTTTCTGTCTGTTTAGAGCGCTTTATCAAGGGCATCTCGGGCTCGGCAGCACCTGCCAAAAATGTAAGACTTTGCCTCATCCAGAATGCAAATGAGGCTGTTTGGGTGTTTGCATATCTTAATTTAGACTACAGTTAGCACTTTTGACTAAAGGTTAACTTAGATTCGGAAAGCCAAGCCTGTAGGCAGCTGAGTTTCAGCTGTTTTGGAGTGATGCAGTATTCACAGGAGAAGACAAGAGGATGGGTGTGTTCCCTGTTTGTGCATGCGTGTGTGTGTGTGTGTGTGTGTGTGTATATGAATGGGTGGTGGGACCGAGAAAAAAAAGCTCATTTATCACAACATGCTCCGGAACCTTCCAGGGGTCAGCCTGCTGTCCAAGTCTTCTCTAATGAAGAACACAGCTGAGCCAATCAGAGCTTACTTCCAATGAGGCGTCCCCAACCGCCAGCCAATCCAGCACGTGAGGTTCAGCGGAGCGACGGGCAGAATTGATGAGAGGAATAAGTCCCAGTGAAGGATCACCGTAAGCTGCCTGAGATAACACTATGCCGGAGCCGAGAAACACTCTGCTCCATGGAAATGCAATAAAGCCTGAACCATATCTCACTGTTGGGCGATGGGTGATAACAGTCCTATAGTGACGTATGGAAAATAGCCCATTGAAATGCAGTGTGAAATACAGCGCCTCCAGAGCTATACATGTAGAATAATGGAAATGGGATGATGTGTGAATACAAGCGGTCGGCAATATTACCTTTTGGTACCCACTATTCACTAACAGGACAAAGAATGAGGCGATTTGTTAAATCATCGCCGTGAAGGTGCACTGCTGCTACTGTGAGCAGAATACAGATTACAGTTGGGCTCCATAGTTCACTCTGAGGGCACATTGACACTCAGCATTTTCAGTTAAACAGGTTTTTAAAACTACAAAGTCCTCCTCCAGTAGAGCTTTAATGCAGTTTGCAAGCACGTATCCGAAACCTTTAGAGGGAACAATGGTAGTGTAATGTAAAGCTATTAGCTCTGTTGTTTGCAGCTCTCGGTTTCTTTGTAGTGTTACTACTTTTATAGTTCCTGGTTGTATACTGTATTTTTGTTCTGCTACTTTGGAATTCTCTTAAACCTGCTTTTTACGCTGTACTCTGTGCAAGGGCTACCTATAGAGTTGCAAAGTGATATGAATTGTTTGAGAAGTAAAAGTCCTGTTAATTTTCTGCACAGACAATGTTATGCGACTAACGGTTTGAGCACTTCTAAGGTTCGGATGGACGTGCAACTCTCCTGGTTGAATCATCAGTGCAAAAGATGAGCATCTGTGTGAAAAATATCTGGTTCTTTAATAAAAAGACAAAGGTACAAGTATGGGCAAATATGAAGTTGAGGAGGGAAGTCAACTACGACTCCCAAGAAGCATTTTGGTGAGATACAGCCAGTCACCCAGCGTAAAATTATGTTGTGTGCGACCAGCTGAAGCTAAAGATTATGCTTCAGTGAAATCAGTTCACTTTCAGATGCTAAATTTGTAACGGATCTGATTCTCGCCTCTTGACTGGCTTTTTTCTCTGTGGTAATGGAAATGGTAAATGGACTGTACTTGTATAGAGCCTTTCTAGTCTTCCGACTACTCAAAGCGCTTTCACAGTACATATCACATTCACCCCATTCACACACTGATGGCAGGAGCTAACTGCCCATCAGTACAAAGTAATCTAACCATTCACACACACTCACACACTGAAGGCTCAGCCCTCGGGAGCAATTTGGGGTTCAGTATCTTGCTCAAGGACACGCACTCGTGGGCTGGGGGAAGCTGGGATCGAACCGCCGACCTTCCGATTGGTGGACGACCCGCTCGTTCACAAAGCCACAGCCGGCCCTATGAAGAATTACAATTACGGGGGCTGGATTTGTTTTGACAGCCTCCCCATTAAAGCATTTTCACCGGTGTGCTTTGACATGATTAATGGCTGCAGGTTCGTGGGCCTTGACCAAATATTGTTGGACCGTTGCATCTCTTATCTTATAAACCTGCTAAGATACTGCTAGTCTCGATAAAGGTGTTGGTCACAGGAAATAACTTCTCAAGGACTTAGGTGTGTTGACTTGGAGTAAAAGTGTGTCAGGAGAGCAAACTCCAATAACTGTTTCCCTCACAGAAACTTGGCCTCATTTTACAAGGGCTTTCACGATGAAGGGTTTACCAGTCTCTCTGGTCCATTTGTTTTATTTTTGGTAGTCCTGGTTTTATGCTCCATAATAATTCACCAGTTTTAATGAATGAGTCACTGACTTGGCTTGCTGGGGTTCGTCTAACCTAATTTCCCGGTGTTTTGGATTTCAATCATTATATCTTAGAACTGGTAAAGCCGTTGTCTTATAGGAGAGAGCACAACGCTTTTTTTTTAATTGTCGAAACCGGGAGGCTTCATGTTAAAAATAAATGAAAAATGCTGTAATGATGGAAGTACTGAATCAGCAGACTGGATTAGTTTGCTAAATTGTGATCCTGCCCGTGCAATCACACTGCGTCCATAAAATGGTCAATAATAATTCCTTCGTGTTGGAGTTTGTCGTTGGCTTGCACCAGAGACAAATGGTCGAGCAGCCACACGTGCCGCTCCGGTGTTGTTACATTGGAATCCTTTCAACTGGGTCAGTTTTGTAATGTATGTGTGAGATACTTGAAGAGAGAAAAATTGCGAGCTCAGATGATATCGACTTGAGTCCAGAGGTGCCGTCGCCTGCTGATGATGTATGAGGTGAGGAGAAGCGTTCATCAACAAGCGGGAAGATTACTCCCCCATCCTGAGACCTCTCTCTCTCTCTCTCTCTCTGTCTCGCTGACTCTGTCCCCTCCCCGAGTGAGGATCCATCACCCGCTCTCCACCCCCACCTTCCTTCACACATCACAGTGGCTCTTCTCAGACACTTTTCACAATGCTCTCTTTCTGGATGTTTATTGGTCCCTCTTTCCTCCCCCTTGATCAGGGCCTTTAAAAAACATATATGTAAAAAATACTTTAGACGGTATTAAAAGGTCTTAAATTTCCTTTATAAAAGTCTCTTGTAATATTAGTTATGAAATTTGTTTGTATCTGATTGCAGGCTGTTGGGAGAAGTTATGTGGTGAAATAGTTCAACGTGGGGAATGATGAAATGATTAGTCCATCAACTGATTCATCAACAACAATAGTAGAATATTTGTTCTATAATTTATGAAATAAAATACCAAATGTTTGTAGGTGTTAGCTTCTCCAGTGAGAGGATTTGCAGCTTTTAATTTGTGGGCATCATTCATTCTCTGACATTGTAAAAACAAAACAATAAATCAGCTTCTGGAATAAATGTATTCCATAGAATAATCCGCAATGAAAATTAGCATTAGTTGCAGCTCTAGGCTGTAATAAGTAAGATAATATCAACTAAGCAATAAGAGAGGTTTTTGTGACCCAGAATGTCAGCGATGGCTACTACCCTGCGAAGAGTGTGTGCTGTTAGCTAAACCAGACAGTGGAGAGAACAGACCTGAGCACAGTATGGCACACAGGCAGATGAACATGCACACACTTCACTTCGAAGTTTACCGCATCAGCATTTCTGTCGTCTGGTCCCCTGAGGGTAAATGTCAGCAGACTTGTTGGTCACCAACACGTGGTCCTAGGCTCCCTTTTAAAGGACCACTTCACCATTTTTTAACTGCATATCCTTTTATGTTTCAGAGCATGACAAGCCTGTAGTGTGCTCCAATACACTTGTAACTAATCGTGGGAAATCATAGCTTTTGGGGCAGCTTTGCGCAACACAAATCCTACACCTCATGATGCAATCACAGGCCAAGCAGTAGCAAGAAAACCTCATTTCAACCCCAAGACCTTGAATCATTCTCTCAGTTACACACAACACTGGGACTTTAAAGATACAGTTAGAATTTAAAGCAGGAAAGCAGACGTTAGACTTTGAAACCAATTTTTTTATGGCTACTGCTCATCCCGTGCCAACATCATAACCTGTAGGATTTGGAGAGAGGCTTCTGATGATGTGAAGAGTTTTGGCAAGTCCAATGTTAATCTATGTGAAGTGGCGAACAAGTAGATAGGTTGGAAATTGCTGAAACTTGCCTTGAAATTCAAGTCAGGTCCGATTACAACTCTGACAGACTAGAAGCCTCTTGCTGTTCGTATGTCATTACCACTCCACTACTACCTTCTATCTAATTAAGTCAAAGAAGGCCTTTTTTCATTGATATTATGTCCATAAATAATACAACACATTTAAGCATTTTGAGAAAATCAAGAAAATCCCAAACTGAAGTAGAAAGAGGGAGCGAAGGACCAAGAAAGTAAATTGCAGCAAAATAAGAGACTGATGCTGTCTGAGTGTGTCTCTGTGGGTAGAATTTCCCTGTGGAAGTGCCTCGGTCAAGAGCTATATAAGCAGTGACATGAGGTCCTAACAGGCAAAATACTGTACAGATAGTTTGTTGTGTTGCCTAACAAATCTAACAAATCAGATTTGATAAAGTAATGGTCCACAGATGAAAGATCTTAATGACTTCGGTGAACCTCGGATTTTTCATCTAGCGCCACCAACAGGTGAAACTTTACACTTGTTCAAGATTCAAGTTGATTATGTAATTCTGTCAGCACTAATGCTAAAGCAATCATGCTAAATGATCAAGTTAATATGTAACACCAGCATGTAACTATGTTATCATGCTACATCTATGCACAAGTGACCACTGTACCCGTGACCCTTTTGATTTGGGTAACATGGCCTTTCACATGGTGCCACCAACAGGCCAACCTTTTGTTTTTTTTGTGCCCGACTAGTGGTGAGCATCGAAGAACGACAACTTTGTCTCTATACATCTCATCCATCCAAGAGCTGTACACGTTTCATTTTTTGTAAGCAGGTGACAGCTGCCGCCATAAGCAGAAGGAGATTGATCGCTGAACTTGTCCAGTGTCGCTATGGCAACCGCAAGCACAACAGTTTTATTGCTGTCTGAATAGAGACAAATCAGCTTTGAACATGGGTCATCCAGCTTAAGCCAATAATTAGCTAAACTCGCTTGCTTTATCGTGTCATATTGCCAACCATTCTATGTATTTTTAAGGTCCAAAATGATTTAGATTATTATGCAGCGAGATGAAGGTTGTGGGTTTTTGTAGTTGCCAATAAACTTTTTCTAAAAGAAATATCTTTGTCAAGCTACTGATGATAAGATAGAACCTTCCTTTAGTGACAAATAGTCTTTCTTTGCACAGACTTAGAGCTCTCTGCAGACTATACCAACCTCTGCGTTGAACCTCTTTTTAATCCATGGCTCACAGCGATTCTATTGTCTTCTCTTTCCCCCCATTTCTCTGCACAAATTTCAGCACAAAACACAACTGCTCCAAGTTGGCATGTTCGCCAAGTTGGGCTTGGCATTAAAATGTTGCGGGAAAAACACAATTTCGTTTCATGAAGGTGTGCAACAAAACGCTACACCAGAACACAACTCTAATCTTTTGGACGTGGGTCATTGTCCAAGAGACTACAAAGCAGAGACCCAAATAATAGGTGCACTACTTATTCTTGAGTGTTTCCTACGATGGGTAGGAATTAAACAATAGGTCCAAGGTTTTCCAGGAAGGAGTTTAAGTCGGGCAATGGAGGGTCAGGGGTCTGACGGTTTCCTCTCCAACCAAACACAAAATCTGCTGATTTCACCTTCAGCCAGTGAGGAGGAGCTAATCAGTGAAATCAGCCGGTATAGATTGTGGATGGAGTAAAAATCTCTCAGCCCTCGCTGCCACATAATTACTCTCCCTGAGGCAGACATACACGTAGGCTTTCTGCATTCATTTAGCGCACACACACACACACACACACACAAGCTGGTACATCTATACTTGTGAGGACTTTCATTGACATAATGCATTCCCCAGCCCCTTACCCTAACCTTAACCATCACAACTAAGTGCCTAACCCCAACCCTAACCTAAACCTAATTCTAAACCTGACCCTAAAACCAAGTCTTAACACTCAAACAGCCCCTTGAAGGTGTCTTGGAAAGTGAGGACCGCCCAAAATGTCCTCACTTTCGAAAAAATGTCCTCACTCCCAAGGTCTAAAACGCAAATTGGTCCTCACAAAGATGGCTGTACAGGTGCGCGCCACACAATATTACCTATAAGGGAACATTGTTTGTATATGTGTAATGGCTATTTTGTTTAATCCAAGGAGTCATAATTCTCTTTTTAGTGATTTGTCTCAGTCTGACCATGTTAAACCTGCATTTCTCAATATTAATGAGCATTTTGAAATTCCATATGTCCACTACCGCTGCCTGCAAGACCGCACCAAAGATAAATGAATAAATGGATATGTAAATAGACGGAGGTGGGGTAAATAGAGTCCGGGAAAGGAAGAGGGACGAATAGTGCGTGTTCCAAATCAATTTCCTCTTCCCTGCGCTTTAACTCATTTACTCAGCTCAGGGAATACCTTATGAACTCTTGGAAATCTGTGTGTGTGTTTTTCTGTTCAGGTGCATACATACGCATGTTTGTCTTTTGGAGATGAAATTCAGTGTCCCTATAAGCCCAGGACTTGGACCTTGTGATTAAGGTTGGTCACTGACAACCGGTTCTTAATTGTAACTGCTTACAAATTTATAAGAATTAGAAATTTGTTGATTCGGCTTATTTATTCCTGAAAGTAAAGCTTGGACGGTCTAACTGTTGGCTGTGCGTGCGTCAACATACACGCACAGTGATTACCATTCGGTGGACTGAAGGGAGCGCTCCAGACTGTGGCCATAAGCTTCACTAAAGACAGGAGTGACAGAGGAATGTAATCACTGCACAGAGATCCATTGATTCAGTGAGAAAATGTAACATGATGAAGCATTTCCTGCAGCATGCTATAAAAATGCAGAGTTTTTGATGATGATGCATCTTTTTTTTTTTCTTGCTCACTCTTGGACGGCTTGTATCATTTGTGATACATATTTCACCCTTAAAGCAATTTTCCTTTTTGCATCACTCTTAAGGCATCGCTTGAAGCCAGTAAGCCGCTGAACATTGAAAGCAACTAGTCCATTTTACCTAAAATTGGTTTTCCTTTTTCTTTTTTTTACGCCGGTGGAGTAGGTGATACATGCCATCTCCTCTTTGATTTTACCCTTTCCATCTCGTTTTATGATTCAAGAAGCCTCAGCAGATGAAATCAATAAAGAATCACAACTTTCATCTTGAATTTTCATCACTAGTATCCCAGCTGCTCAGGAGGTTTTATGTGGGAACAGGTGGTTTCGATATTGTCTTGACACTTTGCATGCTGGAGTCAGGTGTGCGCCATGAAGCATTTGTTGTCTTACCTTGCAACTTGATTTAAAAACAGCAACACCAGGCACTAATTTCCTCACAATGAGGAAAGATGTTGTGTCGTAGTTTGTACGAGGGGAGAAAAGGTGAGGAAGTGAGAAGGAAGAAATCATGTGACTTATTAGCCTATGGGTTTCCAGAAAAGGGTGCATTCTTGTTTTTCCACTTCTGCCAAGAAGGATCTGTTTTCAGCCCTGTTGAATAATTACAATTTATCAGCAAAAAAAACCTTCTCAAAACCTTATTGACAAATATCCATGATCGATAGGACCGAGCCAAAGAACACTAGATTAGGTTTTGGTGGTCCCCGGGGAGTGGGATTTCCGCCATTAGATAATAATGTTTTAGCTATCGCAATGAAACTAGCAGAGGAACGGAATTAATTCCAAATTCTTTTTCATGGCCAAGGAATCAATAAAAAAAATGTAAGTTAAGTTTAACAGACAGTTGAAGAACTGTACAGCATCGGCAAACCTTTGTGTTCTTGGAGTTTCTTCAGGTTACGTCTGTTGTTTATCTTTCTTCTTCTTTTATCATTTCTTTCTTCTCATTGAGAATCATTTTTTTTCTTCAGTCCCGCTGTGGGCAGGCAGATGTGTTACGGCGTACCGCATACTGTGCTGCCTTCTGGTAATTGGGGGTTAGGGGATGTGAGTGAGTGTGAGTGTGTGTGTGTGTGTGTGTGTGTGTGTGTGATGTAAAGAAGTAGCATCCAGCAGCATGTGTTGATAACACCAGGCAGCTGACTGACAAGGTGTGTGCTTTTGATGTATCTAGTAGCGTTCTCCGCTCCCACCCCGCCTCTCTTTTTCTCTACATCTTCTCTGGCTGTTCACTGTGAGCCAGCTACGAGGTGAATAAATGCTAATGAATGGAAATGCTCGGCGGTGCATGCTTGTTGCAGTGCTGAGAGAGATGGCAGATAGCTGGCTGTTAATAAAGCAGCGCAGAGCACATCTGGATCTCCTGTGTTTTCAGTTCTGTCTCTTTGGTTTTTTTTTTTAATCTCTTCTGCATGAATGGATGCCACCAGCCAATACAAAGCTTAATGTCTGACTTTGATTACATTTCTCAAACATGAACTCTTGATGAGTACCTACATGTGTGTACACGTTTACAAGTGAAGCCTGTACACATTTGTAAATCTTCTATAGGGCTCCCCACCACAGCCAGATTACTGTTGTCTTTTCTTTACGGTAAGAAGAGCACAACTTAAAATTGACAACATTTTTTTAATAGTCTTATTGAATGAGCAGCTCAGATATCCACAAGGAGCCTTCCTGTGGAGGTGTTTTGCATACTTCCAGGAAGAGACCCTGGGGCTAACCCAGAACACACATCTGGTCTTGGTCTAGGAACACCTCTGGATCCCCCAGGAGGAGCTCGAGGATGTGTCAGGGATACTTTGCTTTGCTGGCTGCCAGTGAGACCTAGACCCGGATTAGTGGCAGAAAGTTGAATAGTATTCACAGTAGAGTAGTACGGTTGAGCTGAGACCTACTGGAAAGGTTTTTCTTGCTTGGGAACACGCTCACGCTTTTAGTGCCATCCTCCATGTTGACCAGTTAAAAAGGCAAATCATAAAGGTGTTACTTGAGTTTTGCTTCTCAAAAAAAGTAAGTTTCAGAAGCAGGCACCTGGTAATGCACCATCCTATCAGAACTCTTGCCGATGATTCATGGTGGGTTTTGCGCTATGGAGAATCTTATTTATTGAACTTTTTACTGCCCTTTCAACTCTGCAGATTGTGCCAGTGTAGCATTTGCTGTGTTTTCCCCAGAATCTTTTTAGGACGTGAATAACAACAGACAGATATGTTAGTACTACATACTACACTTTTCATCATACATATATATACTACAATGTCATCATTTTCATCACAATTGTATGTACTATGATTTTCTGTTGTGAATCTATTCTGTGCACACAACATCTATTGCGTGTCTGTCCGTCCTGGGAGAGGGAGCCCTCCTCTGTTGCTCTTCCTGAGGTTTCTATCATCTTAGTCGAATCGAGAGTCTAAGGACAGAGGGCGTCGTATGTTACAGATTCTAAATCCCTTTGAGGCTAAATTGGGATTTGTGATACTGGGCTATATAAATAAAATAGAAATGGAAAAATTTAATTACCACCATCTTTCCATTCTCTTCCCTTTTTATTTTTTTTCCCCTTTTGTATGTTATTCTTTTAGTTTTCCTCTCTGTCGTCTCTCTTTGGCCTCTTTCTTGCCTTAGGCCATTCAGGTTTCTGAAGGGTTTTCCCTCTCCCATTGATTTCCTGCAAGCCCCTCACTATGAACGAGACACTCCAGGCCCCTCACCCCACTGCGCTGATTTACTCGGGCTGTAATAGCATAATGTTTTTGAGACGACCCCCCCCCCCCCCACACCCAAACACACACACACCCCTCCCAGTTGTTTTGGGTCATGTCGCGAGCTCCTCGTAGCGAGCTGGCAGGAGAGGAGCTGGACACCTGGCTGAGGTATTAACATCGTTATGAGCGAGCCGTGCTCCGGCTCCACTGAGACGCAGCATGGGGCTTCACACACATGAACACGCACGTATGCTGAGATTTTTATTTTTTTTTTACTATGTTTATGAGGACCTTTCAGTGGACTACATTTACTCGCTTACCTTTTTGACGCGTGTTCACACATGCGGCTACAAATAGAAAAGAGGCAGCGTGGTATCAGTCATTTTAAATAGAGATCTGTAAAGGTGCAAAGGGGCAACAAGTGGCGCGACAATTGGGAACTGAGAAGCTCACATTCATGCAGGTGCCCTATAGTGCACAGGGCTGCAAGATTTTTATACACACACGCAGTAGAAAACAACTTCCCAATTGAGCAGTCATCAGTGAATATGGGAACCAGCTCGAGCTCTGGGGTAATATTGACCGAGCAGAAAGACACAGCCTGCCTCTTAGCAGCCATATGTCTGTATGCACAGTTAGTCCTACACATTCATTACCTCAAACCCACCACATTAACAATAATACTCACTCCTAATCTTAACATTTAAAATTGTCACTGAGACTACCTGAACCTTCCAGGTATGCAGACGAAAGAAGTTCGAATGAACTGACAGGCCTTCTTGGTGTCTAGTTGGGAGGCTTTTTGCAGTATACAAGTGTACCAAAATGGGGTGTATTACATACATCATGATCAGGCATTGCACATCACTTGCTTGCTTCAGTGAAACATGTGGTACAGTCCTGTGTACAGTAAACATTTCACACAGTTTACTCTCAGCTCTTCATGCCCATCCCACAGTGCAATGTTTTCTAATTTAATTTAAAAAGGGTTAAACCTGTGCTGGCAGTGGATATAAAAGGCCTGACCTGGCTTCAGAACCCTGCTCCAGTCCTTGGTTGAGTGCGTGTCAGACGTTGTGTGGCTTTGGTGAACATGATTTTCTGTTAGGCATGGTAATTTAATTTTAATGTTACAGACATTTCAACAGCAGTCTTATTGTTGAGGAATCTTTTGTGGAGTGTGCACCGTGCAGATTCAATTTGCTTTCTCCCTCTGGTGAAATGTTTGCCCGTGCACATGTAAAAGTTCCCTCAACTCCAAAGTGGTGTGTTTGCCCCTGAAGTGCTTCTGCATCTGTATGGGTCAGCGTGGAGGAGGAAGGGAGTTCGCACTGGACCAGACCACAGCCATGGTCTACGCACCTGAGACGAGTCTTTCACCGGTCTCCATTCATCCTCAGCAATCACTGACTAGATAAAGTGGAGGACTTGCATCTCGTGTCTGCAGAGAAGCGCTCGGCTTTGTTCTGAGTCAGAAAATACACCCGAGAGCTCAGAAAATGAAACCGTCACACTCCTGAATACACAATGGGTAAACTCTAGGCACACATTTCCCTCCTCTACCCAACTTATCTTCATCTCCTTTCCTTTCTACTCATCTCATTATGCAGTCCCCCCCCGGGTAATTGTGGCGACCCAGACACTGCAACCTCTGCAGAATATCAACACACCACACTCTTAATGCCATCTCACTCACATTCTCCAGAGAGCTGGCTAAAGGAGAAGGATATGGAAGGGAGATGGAGCTGGCGGCAGATCTAGATGTTGATAGTGTTGGTTGGAGAAATGACTAAAAAGAAGCAGCGTGCACGAGTGTACGTGCACAGCGTTTTGACCATCGTATCTTGGAGTCGTATTTTATTTTGTATCTTTCATTGTGCATTCTTTTGTTGCTCTATAAGGCTCTTAACAGTTTTCTGCTCATGTCTATTATGGAAGTCAATAGAATTCGGGAAGTCATGGGCTGTTAGATAATTTTACAAAATCAATAATAAATACACATATGCTATTTGTTGGGAGATGAAAAGGATCATTTTATAGATGGATCAATTCACGGTGAACTGTATTCACTGTGCTGTGACATTTTACCTGTGACATGTTTTTTTTTTCAGAATCCCAATTTCCCCCCCACCCTGTCACCTTTGCAGTTTTACAGTTACAATTTTACAATTTCAGCTCCCTAAAATCTCAGTGTGCTCCATCATAATTCAGCTGACAGAAGGCTCTGAGTTGATAAAAATGCAGGTATTGTTCATCAGCTTCAACTGTTACCTTGTACCTACAGCAACATGCTCAATAAGCAGCAGCTAGTGTTTTAGCGAGTTTTTGCCCTGCGTTTTGTCTCTCAGGTTACTTAAAAGCTTCCAGAACTGCCTGGGTGGGAAAAAAACTGCCATTTTAATTTATATTTTCATTTACAGGTTATAATTTCTAAGTATAATATCCTCTTAAAAAGACACTAGAGTTGATCATCAGTCAAAGCCAAGGAAGTAAAGAGTAAAGGACAGTGGTCATAATTAAGTCTTGGTGTTTTCATTCTGTATTTTTGTCAAGAAGTACAAATTAGATATG
The DNA here is from genome assembly GCA_011952105.1 of Coreoperca whiteheadi. Lineage (NCBI taxonomy): Eukaryota > Metazoa > Chordata > Actinopteri > Centrarchiformes > Sinipercidae > Coreoperca > Coreoperca whiteheadi. The sequence continues at coordinate 4,914,834 of CM022485.1, forward strand.
ACCCATGTTATACGTTGCCAAATCTCAGGTCTGCATCAACAAAACTGAATTTCATCATCAGTAGGGTAATACTACCATCATTATATCATGTTAAGTTGATATAAATCTATTAAAATGCAGGATTTACATTCCTGTTATATATTAATTTCTGCTTCAAGAACCCCTCACTTCATTGTATGATCCCGCCAAATGAGGTCGGTTATGAAACCAAACTTACAGTATGCCCTTATTCAAAGATTTGTATAAGTTGGTGGATTGCTTTTTAGCATTTTGGTTTCCTTAGTGGAAGACAGATTGTTCACTCTGTAGAATCTTCCTGAGCTGGAAAAACAAAGTGACCAAACAGGAAGGAGCAAAAGTTTTCAGGCCAGGGGAAATGCTCAGACTTGGTGAAAGTCATGGAGAAGTTGCTGAAGCCTTGCAGTTATGAAGAACCTCTAGTTTCATAAAGAACACTTAATAATACATTTTACTTGACCAAGTTAGGAATGCAAATATGTAGAGAGGAGATGAAGGAGGCAACAGAAAGTTCATCAGTGTTGCATAATTTTTTTTTTTTTTTAATATCTCTCTTATCTCCCTCCCTTTTTTCATTTCTGTGTATTTGTTCTGGTCCCTGCTGCTCCCGGCCTCATTCATGTCCCTTCATGTGGTTTCCTCTTCCTGTGCTGTAGCCACTAGGCGGAGGGTTCTCTTCATGTTGACTTGCATTGATCGCTGTGCTTGAGACTTGCTGTTTATCAGGCAGTCTACTGCACACTGCAGGGATAACAAGACTGGCGTAAACACTCCAAATATTAGACCGACTTCTGCATCCCTGCGCGCTCAGGTAATGAGATGAGGGGAGTTAGGGTAAATGTAATCAATATTCTGCACACGGACTGCTGGTACAGACAGCATCAAGGTAATCTTTGGTGAGAGACCAAGAGAGTGAAAATGCATTTCCCGTCTTTTTCTTCCGCTACTTCAATAAGTGTCCCCTTCAATAAGTTTGGAAAGACAAAACCAGATTTCTTTTTTGTTCAAGCTACCAATAGCTGATATTTTAACGTCCTGAAATTTGGTTCATACAATCGATAAGCTGGTCAACAGAAAATGAATCGCCAACACTTGTTTGATAATTGATGAATCTGCTGTGTATCATAGTAAATTGAATATCTTTGGACTGTTGGTCAGACAAAACAAGCAATATGAAGAGGTCACTTTGGCAAATGGGAACTTGTGATGGGAACACATAAATATTTCTTCACATTTTATGGATTACACGTTTTAATGGTTTTACAGAAAAAATACAAAATCAATAAGAAATACACATATTCAATTTTTTTGGGAGATGAAAAGGATTATTTGCCCGGAATTTCGCTTTGACAAGGTGAGAAGCCTCTGAAACATCATATATACCACAGTCCTAAAACCGTGAAAGCACACTAATGATGAAATTAGTTGGGTTCACAGAACAGCTGCTCTCACACTGGATATGAGTAACACCAACTTACCGATAGCCAATATTTCAGTCCACAATTGGGCCCCATTTATTGGAAAATCGACACATCTTTTTAACCCTAGTTTAGATACCTGATGATGGCCTGTGTACAGTGATTGCTATACTACTGGTCTCAGTCGAATGAGCACACAGGCATCCTCTCGCTGCTGATTAGAAGACAACTGTTTTTATTCAGTACCACTGCCACCTGTGGTCTGTGAAGGCGGAGGGAGAATATTATGACACCTTTCTGGAGTTGCCTGTGCAAAGGAGGGTGGGGGGGATAGAGGATTGGGAACAGATGATGGAGGGGTGTGTATTGGAAGATGAAGGGAGAATAAGACAGTGGTAGGGCCGAACAATCAGCTGTTTTTCATGTTAAAAATGTGATTAGAGTGTAATTTGCCAACCGAAAGAGCTGTTAGAACAGCGAGAGCTGTGATTATTAGGCGTCCTCTTAGCTGGTAGCTGCAATGGCAACTATCGCTGTTGCAGAGTTTATCAGCCTTTACAGTAGCTAATTAATGCCATGATTTGGGCAAACTACAGTCCAGTTAGGGTGCTGTCTAAAGGCTGTTGTCCTATACATCTGCCAGTATTTGAAAAGACAGAGCGGAACGTGTCTTTATGCGAGTGGTGAGTGTTTGTCTTGGCTGAAAACCTTCCCTGATCGCATTGCATCATTTTCAGGTAGGTACCAGCTAGTTAGTTGTCCATTGTAAATGACCACTGGCAGATAGAGAACAGTAGCTCCCCTTTAAACTTCACAGCACATCACAGATTACAGCTAGTAGACAACTTTATCTGTTTTGAATGCCTTAATGTAATATAATATCCCACTAACTGTTTGCAAAATGTGCATATTTGTCTGTAGATTAATTACATTTAGTCTGAAGTTGCCTTTTCTTTGGCTGACTGGTTTTGCAAATAGAAACCTGCAAGGCAACAAGCGACTATCAGATTCTGTTTAGATAGAAACAATATGGAACAGAGGAGTTTGCAACCGTACAGTTCCTATAGAGGCAAAATAATCGCAATTCATGCAAGATTTACAGTATTGGTCATAAATATCGCTGTGAGATATTTTCCCGTTCGTGTTTCATCCCCAAACATCCTGACACGGAGGCCGTCTCACAGCAACGCGGCAAGTGGCGGGAGCTGCTTTTGAATCCCGGAGAGCTGCGTCCTCTTATTTGCGCTTTCCTTTCTCTCGCCGTCTTCCTTTCTCTTCCTCGCCCTTCTCTCACCTGCGAAGGTTTTGCGTCTCCATCCGCCCACTCCTCCGCTCAGCCTTACTCGTACGCCAGACGCCTGGAGCTGAACAGGTTTATCTAATAATTGGAAAATTTCCACATATTGAAATTCATAAGCCACAACCCTGCTACGTGTTAGTGCTCGTGTGCTTCTGTTTGTGTGATAGCAAAACATTTTCTTCCCCCGTGATGTTTGTACATCTTTCTGATGGTTAGGTGTTTTCTTATTTGATTTAATTATATATCTATCTAATATCCTTTCCATCGTTCTGTGGGAAGGAAGGTTTTAAAGTCTTTTTGTACGTTAGTTAGCATTGTATCTAATCATTTGATTTAGATTTTTGTGGCGATCCTTATTTGGGATTTCTATCTAGACAATTATTGATTCCTTATATTATTGTTTGTTATTGTTTTCCTGCATTCCAGTGCCGGTTTGGAGCGTCCGCCATCTCTTACCTTCAAGGTGAATGCATTGTACTTACGTGCTGTGTTATTATTGTGAAAGGTGTATGGTCTTAATGAGATGCTCAAAGTAGATGCAGATAGGAAGCTCTGGGGGGCAGAGATAGACGAAAGTCCTTGGATTTAAACTCCGAAGGCCACAGCTAGGATGCCCTGTCCTTGTGCTGTTGTGTCAGACAACCTAAACTCGGAAAAATAAATGCCACAGAAAGAAACAGTTGGGATGGCTGCAGTTTTTAGTCGGATTTCTATACAGTCGACCAGGGGAATAGCGCCTCCTTATTTATTTTCTGTCCAGCTGCCTGATGGGAAAGCATTTTCAGCAGAAGCATTTATAATAAAAGTGGTGCCAAACTCCCTCTGCAGCCTTATCTGAGAGCTGTTGATCGTGCAGGTGGAGGGATTTCTTTCTGCTGATGGATGCCACAGCACTGACTCTCCACTGACTGTGACTTGGAGGGACAACCACAGCTCTTTAGAGTCCCTTCTTCTCCCCCTTTTTTATTTTATTTTTTCCCCTCCTCTCTTAGTCCTGCTCACACCTGAAGAGCAACGCTCAGTTCTGGAGTGCTGGCAGAGCTCCTGTGAGCTTAGCATCTGTTGGATTACACTTTCCTGACCCAGACTGTAAAAGTGATTGACGCCAGGCGCTGTCACAGTCTCTGCTCTCTCTCTGTCGGAATATCGACTGATTGGTAGAGATAGCGGATGAGACTAATAAAATATTAAAACGCGGAGGCTGCCGTCTGTGTTAGGCCCCATAACGTGGTGACATGAGCTATTGAACCCAGGCTTTTATCACTGCTGTGGAAGAACGCACAGAGTCACAGCATTGATTTGGAGTTTCTTTTTACAGCCTATTTTTATGACAGACACACTTAGGCACTTTTGGCAAAAGTCCTTTTAAGCCTCACGGTGTTGTCTCATTGCAAAGAGTGAAGCTGCTGCAGCAGTCGATCTGCTGCTCCGACACATCCCAGCAGAAACACAGTGCAGGGTGTGTGTGTGTGTGTGTGTCTGACCTCCCTCCTTCTCAAAAGAGGTAAAAAGAAAAGGTCGGGGGGTCGGAACATTTCATACATCCTTCTTACCTGTAATCAATTGTAAATATTCCAATATATTTCCCATATTCATGCCTGGAGGAATCTTGTTATAAGATTTCAGACACCCCTAAAGTGGACCATACCATTCTTTTAATTTAGATTAGTTATCTGAATGTCTCGTCTGCTTGCCTTTAAAAATCAATGCTCGCATGTGTCGCGAAAGCCAATGGAGACACTGTAAGTAGATAGCAATCCAGACAGTTTAATACATTTTCTTACCTTCAGAGAAATAGTTTGTGTCTGTGTATGAACGCTAACGTTAGCTAGTTTCTAACTTGCTGGCAGTTTCGCTCTAGAATACTTTGTTGGTGACCCCTGACTACAGACGTTGTGTGGTGCGTGGCCCATGGGGTGGTGTAAGGGATTTGATGCATCATCATCTACAGGCGGCAAACATTACGTTAAACAAGCAAGATACTGTAAGGATTGTAAGGCTTCAGTTCACTGAAGCACGCGTCTGCACTGTACTGGATTCTTGTATAATTCGCACTCTGGGTGTGTGTGTGTGTGTGTGTGGGTGGGTGCATTTGTACAGCCATCTTTGTGAGGACCAATTTGCATTTTAGACCTTGGGAGTGAGGACATTTTTGGCCGGTCCTCACTTTTCAAGAGGCCTTCAAGGGGCTGTTTGAGGGTTAAGACTTGTTTTTAGGGTAAATGTTACAATTAGGTTAGGGTTAGGTTTAGGCATTTAGTTGTGATGGTTAGGGTAAGGGCCTGGGGAATGCATTATGTCAATGAGAGTCCTCACAAGTATAGAAGTACCAGGTGGTGTGTGTGTTTGAGAGAGTGAATGAATGAAGCAGCTTCGGGACTCCAGCCAACAATGAGCCCGGCATCCTGGAAACCTCATCCTCTTTATAAATAATAAAACAAGCATCGTAGAAAAAAAAAACCCAGCCCTCACTCACGTTCTGCCAGCCTGCCTGGCTGGCTGCACTGGCTGCTGCTCCATTATATATTCATTATATGATCTCTTTATGTGTGTCTGTTGTTCGACAGAGGGCACATGATGACCCTGTCCTGCTATCAAGGCCGTGTCAGGCTGGAATGCAGAGGTGCAACCATCAGGGGTCTGGAGGAATTGAATCATTTGTCTCCTCCTTTTCCTTTTGTCAATTCGCTCCTCAGACTCTCAGTCTGGACACCCAATGAGGTTCGGCAGGTGCACGGGAGACTCAATTAAATCTGCTGGTTTAAGATAAAGAATGCCTGAATAAGGAAGGGGAGCCTTCTTTGTTTCCTGCTACTTTCTTGCCTGTTGCAGCCTAAAATGCACCAAACCAAACCGGGCTCAATGCTTGACTTTCAAACCTGTATTTCCTGCCACACACAAATAACTTAAGATATTTGAAAAAGGGTGTATTTAGGTGTTCTCCTGCTGAAGTCCCACAGATTTTCTCATTACGATAAATCATCATGAGGTAATTGGACTGTGGTCCAGGTGTCCTGGGACTGGGGAAAGGAGACAAAGCGAGCGATTTAAACTGGAGACCAATCACCTTCTACAGCTGACCTGACCTTTGAGAGCAAAGACGAAGGGGTGTTGCAGAATAACGGAGGGTGTGTTTAGAGAGGAGGAGGAGAGCGTTTTGATAAAGTCACTGAGCGAATGCAGAGCGACGATAAAATGTCAGACCTACTGTGTGAATGTCAGGACGCCTGGGCAGGTCATCCGCCATCAAACGGTGATTAAAAACTTCTTGCATTTCTGGGCTCATCATGTTGTTAGGATAACTGTTTGAATGTGGATGATGTGATGTGGCATCCAGATATTTTCAACAGTTGTTGTAGTGGAATTTTTTGCTGCCAGTCCCTCTGAATCAAAGAGCAAGTGCTACTTTCTAGAGCCACCATATCGCACTGACATTCATGAGTGATACAGGGAGGCATCCAGCAGAGAAGAGGCACACTTTCTGCACCCACAGGAGCAGGTCATTGAGCTAAATACAATGTTATGTGTTTCAAATAAGGAACATGAGTCGATTTAGTTGACCACAAAACTCTCCCTGGGTACTGTACAACTCATAGTTGAGCAACAACAATTTGATACCAGTTGTCTCAGGGCAGTTGTGTTTTTTGGAGATGTAGGACATGACGTGGTAAAGCTGACATGAACACGGGCAGGTTATGGAAAAGTTCACCAAAAAAAGCTAACATGATTTCAACCCTAAATACCTTTTGAACAGTACAGACGGCATCAGGTTGGTGATATCTGGTAGTGTAAGAGGGAGGGCTTTTCATGGGATATTTGTGAATGTTCTTGTGTGATTGTTTGTCATGTGTACGTGTAGGCAAATCAAGTGACTGCCCGACTGTAATCACCCGTGATGCTTTTTTTTAAACACTCTTTTTAACACTTTACTTTAACAATTTATTCATTTTCATCATACAATAAAGTGGGGAAGCATCGTCAGCGATAATTACAACAGACAAACAAGCAGGGGTAAAAGACAAAAACCAACGAAAGAGACTCTTGAGGAACAAAGACGGGGATAGATACAAGAACCATGATGCTTCTGGCTTGCTGCAGCAGTATGCCGAGCCCTAAAAGCATTTAAAAGATTGAAGATATCCGGAATGTGTTTCTGACTAGTCAAAACTTTAGTTGCAAGGCATTTCTAATTACTTTTTTAATATTAAAAACGCAAATTAGAGATATCTAAAATTACACTCCGACTAGGAAGAATTAGCCATTGCGTTGTATGGAGAATCTAATTAGAGATATCTACAATTCGGTTTTGCCTGTCTGAAATGTGAATTCAAGATATCTTTTGAATGCAATTTTGACTAGTCAAAGTTTAAATTAAGGATATGTTTAATTCAGCACATTTTAAGTAATCTTATTTATAGTTAAGATATTGGTTAGATATTATATTCTTATTGCAGATATCTTCAATTATATTTCTGGCTAGTCAAAATACATTTGTAGATGTGTAAAATGTAATTAGAAATGGTGAAGTGAAACCTATTAAATGTTCAAAGGGCTTGCCATAGCAGCAGGGCTTTTGTAACACACAAAGATGGCGTACAGATTTTTCCCTCTGTTTCTCTTTCTGTGTCTGTTTGTCGTCTCTCCGTCTCTTTTTACCCTTCATTTGACAGCCTATGCTCTTGTCACGTTAATTGTTGGTTTTCATCACTGACACATTTCATCTCCAGCTGTGCTCGGTGCACTCAGTGGTGAAATCCAAGCGTGGGCTGTTGTCGGCGTGTGCATGCGTGTGTGTCTTGTATCTGTCGTCATGTGCTGTTAAATATCTCCTCGGGGCTTCGTTGTGTGTTTTAACTGTCTTGATGTCAAACTGTGTCCCCTGCATTTTGTTCTCGTTTTGTGCCCTTGAGCACTCCCTGGGTGTGTGAGTGTGTGCGAGGTGGGTGGCTGGTGTTGGGGTCTCGGAGCAGGTGGTACACCTTAGGGCGTAGCACTGGCCGTCTGCAATAAGTTGGGAGTGAGACTCATGTTCCCTGCAAAACATTATTGTTAATTTGTTCTGTTCCCGGTCTCGTACATGCAAGGAGCTGAGTAGACGCAAAACACTGAAAAGAAGACACAATTGCAATTCAGTACAGTTGCTTTAAATTGGAAGTGGCTTACCAGCACCAAATGCCCACAGACATGCTGGGATATTTTCTTTCGCAGAGTTAACATGGAAAACGAAGAAAAGGCGGTGACGGGCCAGGCAGAGCCAATCATAGTACTAAACAGTCTGCATCTCCAGTCTCTGCCATTGTGACGTTCACTCCTTAAAAGTTCTGCACTCTATCTCAGTTTGTTAACTTGGTTCACATTTTTTTGTTGTCTCAAAACAGCGACATGTGTGTGCATGTGCCAATATTGTAGCAGGTGCGTTGGCGTGGAGGCAAAAACGTTTCTGGAGGAAGGCGCACGCACAAGGAGTTGATGCTTAAACATTGTTTCATTTATTTCATCATTTATTTACAGCTACAGTGTTCCATATCACGTTTTCTGCTCCCGAGAGGGAAATCTTGCATAAAGGCAGAGAAAAAAACAATATAAACACGACAAAACAAAACGACAGTTGTAAATTCTATACACACAATACAAAGAGTAACAATACAGAGTAAAGTTGATAAGCTGTGTGAAGAATTTGAACATTTTCCACCTAGTGTTTGGGTATCTCTGACCACGGGGAGGATGGCCTACTCCTTACACAGATGGAGGTTATTATTGGGGTTTTGTTTGCCTTTTTTACACATTGCCTCATGTCAAAGCTCAATTTCTTGTCAATATTAGAACTAACAGGACTTCATGTGGTTCATGTGATGCCTTTTTGAGATCAAGAGCCATGTCTTTGGTTTTGGAAATGCTCAGTCTCCGAGATTGATCTTCACGCCTAGGGCTGCAACTACAGACTATTTTCACTGTAAATTAGTCTGTCAATTCCTTTTTTTTTAAGGAATCTACTTTCTAAAATGTCAGAAAATATTGAAATATACCCATCTCAAGTTCCTGGGACCCAAGGTGATGTCGTCAAATAGCTTGTATTGTCCGATCAACAGTCCAAAACTTTGCCTGTCATTGTACTGACTGTGCTTTCTTTTTGTGCTTTATCAGTGTTGTGATTTAAAGCAACAGAAATAGCCAGGCGTGTATTCCTCTGTAGGTGCTGTATCTTTTAATGTCTGCAGCGTTCTTCGCAGAAGCTCGCTCATTCAAAGAAGATTTTATAGTTAATAGTTTTTACAAGAGCCCAACGATGCGATATCCCCAGCAGGAATCCCTCTGCTTCTGGCTTTCTTAATCTCCCATCCGTCATCCATCACATGGAAAGGTCTGTCAAGGCCTCGCTTACCACCTCTACCTCCCCTCCTTTCCCTCCCTCTTTCTGTACCTCCCAGCCCTCCCACGCCCTCCTTCCTGAGCGAGGGGGCTCTCATTAATGGTTGCAGGTGAGTGTCCCCCAGAGGGACGGGACCAGTCAGGCCGGAGGGGGTGTATGGGGATTTTGATGGAGGCGATGGGGAGATGAACACGGGGAGGATCCGCTCTGTATGATCCTGTGTCGGGGGGCAAAATAAACTGTCCCTGGTGGGGGGCCATTATGGGGCGCCGATGATTTAGAAAGGGGAGGAGGGAGCTAGGACACACAGAAAAAAAGATGATGGGGGGGGCAGAGGGGCAATGGCAGCCTTATAAAGCAGCAGTTAGTGTTTGCTTGTTTGATACTATAACCCACACACTCACTGTCTGTCCACACTAATTCTATTTTACATGTGAAAAAGATGTGTCCAAACTAGCTGTCCAAGGTTGTTTAAAAAAAAAAAAAAAAAAGTCACTCCAAATGGAAAAATTGCCAATACTATAGGAAAATGGCTAAATCTCCTCCTCTTATTCCTTTTTGTTCAGTCAGTAACAACAGCATTTTGAATTAGTTATCATTTGCTAAGGAGCGGGCAGACACCGCTCATTTACTTTGCAAGTTCTCGCCTGATTAAACCTTTATTCTGTCTCCTGCACTAACCTACACTGGGTTTTTAATACAGCTGTTGTTCTCATTTACACATTTTTCTCTTTCTAGCGGCTACTGGATGCTACCAGTTCAACCAAGTGAGCAAGTGCTTCTGCGCTGCTGCACTGAGACGTCACTCAGTTACTATTCCATCACGATTTTATGATCCTGAACTGTCGAAATCAACAAACACAGCTCTATTTTAACATTCAAAATGAGCGGTCATAGAGAGGGCTAGAGGCAACAGAAAGTTTTCTTCTCTACTCAACTGCTGCACGGCGTCTGACCATGTCTGCCTGGAGAGCATTTTCCAGCTAAAAAAAGCATATTTTTTTTGTGTTTAAAACGCAAACTTAGTGTGGATCAAAGGCCAAATTGAAGAGGAAAAGATTTGTTTTCAGGTTTGTGATAATGATAATGCCTCAACACACATCCTCCTCCTCAGACTTTCCCACTGCATATGAACAGAGTGCTGCTGTTATTGGGGGACAAACCATAATAACAGGACACGCATACAAAGCTGGAGGTGTTCACCGCTGAGCACGCCCCGCATACTTACTCACGTGCACCATCACACACTCGTGCAGTCCTGATCAGATGTTTGGCTCGGCGTTTTGCTGTGATTCTGCTGCAGGGCCAGCGTGAGGAGATCAGAGGCTGCCGATAACCTCCCATCCGCAGAGGAGTGGTGTTTTTGAAGGAGAGGAGGAGGCAGGGGTAGCAGGGAGGGGAGCATCTGGAAACTGACAGAATAACAGATTGACACACAGCACCTTGGGTTAATTTTAGCCTGCCGCTGACACTCTCTTTTGGGAAAAAGAAAAATTCCAGCAGGCGAGTCGTTTATAAGAACAGATTTTCGTTTTTAGCAGCACGTTTGCATTAATGTAGCCTTGCTGTCAACACGTTCTGCGGGTCGCTGCTTTGTGGAAATATTGATCCAAATCTGTGCAGAGAGAGACGGAGAACTAATTCAAATTTCCATCCACTTAGCATGGAGGCTTTTATTCCCCAACTAAAAGTAATGTAGTGTTTTAATGGCAAGTCATTTCCATGCAAAAGGCACTCCTTTTTAATGAAAACCTCCTATACTGTATACTGGAGTGTTGTTATCTTTGCTGTGGTGCAATTCTGCAAGTGTTTGCCTAGCGCCACAAAAGAATAACAGTGGTGCAGTTTCTCCAGCCCACAGGTTTCCCCGTGGTAATTCCACACTGGCAACGTGTCACCTCCACTTTATTTTTTTAGCCTCAATGCCTGTTGTTTATGTCAGCTTACTAAATGTTAGGGGGCCACCTACGTAGTGTGTACATACCATGAGCTCAAATCACCGACCTGTGGAGGCTGTTTTTAATTACATATTTGATGAGACAGCATGAAAACTGTCAGCGGGCATTTCCCACTGCATGTTTTGCCAGCCTCGATAGAGAGAAGTGAGTTCCCCTGAGTGTTGTAGGGGCCCATGTTGAACGTAAAATGCTGCTATATTTAATGCCCAACTGGTTTTGGAGTCCGAATTTGAGGTATAAATGTAAACTTGCTTTGTTGTATCACGTCTCCGCTGTAGTTTCAGTCGCGTCTTCAAGCCAACGCTTTCCTTGGTTTTTGGTCTGTCTCCTTCTCTATCTCTCACCTCATCTGGACACTTGCCATAATAAGGATTACCCCTCAAAGATAAGCCTAAAATAGCTTATCAACAACTGGTTTGTTTGTTTGGTTTTGAGAGAGATGGTTGCCAAGAAAGATTATGGTAGCCATATTCTGTTTCAATAAGGTCTGTTGTCTGTATTTGTTCACGCTTGTGAAGTTATTGTTACGTTAAGACCCCAAAACAACTACTGTATGTGAAACTAAATAATTTAAGCTCAAAGGTCCATTTACTAGCTTTCAACCGCATCTCACTGTCTTCCTCAACAACTGGAGGTGGCTCAGCTGGCTTATTAGGTGACCAAAGTGACACACACACACACACACACACACTATCTTTGTGGGGACCCGTCATTGACATAATGCATTCCCCAGCCCCTTACCCTAACCTTAACCATCACAACTAAGTGCCTAACCCCAACCCTTACCCTGACCCTAACCTTAACCTAATTCTAAGCCTAACCCTAAAACCAGGTCTTAACCCTCAAACAGCCCTTCACACTTGTGGGGTCCAGCATTTTGGCCCTACAAAGCTGTCGGGACCCCACAAGTATAATGAGCTCCAAGTTTTTCCACCTCACGAATATAGAAAAACAAGCCCCACACACAGGTCAAGTGATGATCAGCTGCAGCTGGTTTGTTGTTTTATCTGAGATAACCAGGAACTAGCTAACATAAACTTTAGCTTTTTCCACCCTGAACTGAAAAATATTGTCTTTCTTTAACATATTTCAAATAGAAGAGTTCTGAGAAGGTTCAACACAGGGGCCAGTGCTCCAAGCCCGCAATTTAAATTCAGAAAGTGTTGATAGTTGGTCAGCTTACGAATATGTTGAGGTGTTTTTGACTTGGTGTTAGGGGCCCAGATTCATCTCCAGTGTCTGCATTTGACCCACAATACCTACCGACCCTCCTGTTCATGTGTTGTTTTTGTGTTCGCATGAAACCGTAAAGGAAACATAGAGATTCCTGTTTCAATGTGAGCGTTTTGGAGCGAGGATGGCTATGTTCTGCAGTGAAGTCGGTGAGGGCTGGGGAGGTTGTCTCCATGTGCATTCAGATCCACCAGGGCACTCACACATGCCGCCCAGATGCTGGAAGCTCCTGGGCGCGATCCACTGGAATTAGAGACAGGTCCTTTTCATACCTGGGCGATGGGGGGGGGGGGGCGACTACAAAGGCTTCCTCCTGCTGCTGGCTGCGCACACATCACCAGCGGAGCCCTGGGAGTCAGCAGAGGCAGTTTACAGCCCGCACACTGCCGCCAGCCTCATCAGGCTAACTCCCCTTTGTAGTACATTCTTCATGAATCCCGTGATTCCCTTCCAGAAATGCTACTATTGAAAGTTGCACAGCATTTTCCGTGATCAAAAAGTAGTTATGTGTTACATATTCTGTGTAATGCAATGAATGCCTTAATGTCTTTCTACATGTACATTATGTGACTGGCTTATCTGGGGCCTTTGTGCAGTCTCCAGTTGTGAAAGAAGTCATTAATTTAATTTAAAGTAGCAACACCACAATGCAAAAATACTCTAATAAGTAATAATTGATCACTTGACTGACAGAAAATTAATTAGTTTGCTAATCGTTTAAGTAATTTGTCAAGCAAAAATGACAAGCATTACTTTCTTATTGAATTATTACTGCTGTTACCTTAAGGTGTAAACAGCATTTTAATGTTTTAGCTGGCTGAGGTGGAGCCAATTGTAACTATAGGCTATTTTATACTGTAGAGTACTTTAATCTATAAAGAATGTATATATTTTCTTACAATATATTGGAGTTTCGGTAGAAAGCACAACAATAGAAATAGACTACAATCATACACATACCTCAGAACTGTACTTAAGTACATCACTTACTAGTTATGTTCCCACACTGGCAGGCTCCAAATGCAAAGGTTTCTAGTACAGCTGTCCTTTCCATATTAAAATCAGAGCCATCAGAAAACTTACCTCTCCTGCTCCCATCTCCTTCCAGCCCAAATAGAGAATTGGGCAAGCACCCCAGCTCTAATGCACAGCAAATACGTTGGATGGGTTCCATGCTAGTGTTTCAGAGGAGCTGAGGTCATTAACATCTCTTTTGTTTTGTCCTTTGTATGAATTGTGCATTTTTATGGACTAGTACTCAGAAAACCTCAGCTCTGAGTGTTTTCTGTTGTTAATGTATTATTGTGAGGTGATCTCCAGCTATTCCCACTCAGACCATCTGTGTGTGCACACATGTATATGTGCATTTATTTACCAACACATACACACAAACTACACCACCAAGCATTTTTGACACAGCTGAGCCCAACAGCTGGTGTCTATATCCTGCGGTGTGTGTTTGTGTGTTATGGGTGTTTTGTGTGTGGGGGTGGGGGGGCTTGCTGGCAGGCTATCTGGCTGGAGATGGCAAGGCGGCAGCAGTCTGGATTAACGGATCAGTGCTGGTGTCAGACAAACATTGGATTAGTGCTGTAATCTCGCCCTTGCTGGCCCGAGCCTGAAACTGAGAAGCAGGACTCCCCTCTCCCTGCGTTTATGCACCTGCCTGGATTAAGCCGGGCCTTGTTAAGACCTCTAGCCCCTCATCCTGTAATGAGACTGGTAATTTAGTGCGGGGACCATACCTTTGCCTGTGAATGGCAATCATTGTGCCCCAGGGGTGGATACAGCGGGAGCTTGGAGATGAGCGCCGCTGTGTGTTGCATAATGTGTTCATACATTTTAAATGGCAGGTTTGCCGTTTACCTTGGCATAGAGACAACGAGGTGGAGCGATTAGACCACGTGTCATAGATATTTGTGTTTATGTCACTTTCTAAACACTGGATAATGTCCTGCAAGCTGGCCATTATCATAAAATAAATCACACGCACATCACTGAAATATCACAGTTGCTCATTATTTTTGTTTTTTATTTAAAATAATCTGAAAATGTATTGGTATTTATATTAATAATAAAAAATAGATTAAATTAAATGAAACAATCTATATTTCCCAAGTAAAATCGATGGTTCTAATATTTGGGTGGATTTGTAATGTAAGGAGAACATTTGCTGTGCAGACTCGCTGCAGTTGAACTGTTTGTTGTCATTTTTTGTTTGAGGAATTCTGTCATCTACTCGGCAGCTGTTTGGCAGTTTCTCTTTATATGTCCTTTACATTTTGTGTAAATTAAATCATCTACCGAACTGTTCTCACTGCTAGATGCTTACTTTAAACTGCGGTGATCTGTATCTTTTCGGAGCAGGTAACACAACTTTTGGACGTGTGTGTGAACCCATACAAGTGAAAATCCTAAATCAAGTGCAAATACGTTTTAAGAAAATGTAGAATTTTTAGCATGCAATGCTAGTATTGCTGACTTGAAACCATAGAGTCATCTGTAGCTAGCATCCATGGGATACACTGTTGAAAGACTTGTAACTACAACAATGTAAGCAAATCCTGTTAAACTGCAAATTAGCCTGTAAGCAACAATCATACATTTTGTCTTACCAACTAACCTAAAACTAGTTTTGGGCAAAACGTAACGAGTTTATGTCCTCTGTCATGCGACTGTAGCTGTCATTTAGGGGCACTTATTGTTAGGGGTCTTATTTGTTTGGAAGTTAACACTCCAGACTGTTAATTGTGGAGTAATATAATGAAATGTCAAAATGCAGTCGGTCGTTCAGAAATACCCAGTCTAATGTAAAAAATCACATATAGGCCTGTATGTTTCATGAACGCTTTCCCCTCCCTCAACACAAAGAGTCTGAGTGGACGTTCTTGATGCACAGTGTTTGTTTACTGGCCTTTAGAGATGCCAAGTTACTGCCGCACGTACTGCTCAGGGGTTTCTGTTCTGCCATGACATTTGCCTCGGCCTCCTCTTGTCTCGCCCATTCAATAGTCTGAATGTAACAGCAGGATTGGCGCTTGAGGGGCCGAACATAAAGAACTTCATGACTTCCAAGAAGATGTAAAGTAGATCCTAAAAGCTGCCATCCTTTCTCTAGAATAAACATGATTTCAATTTCCTGCCACAGCATGTGACAGAGTGTGGAAACTTCATTTAATGGCTTTGAAACAATACGGATGTCTCCGTATATGTAAGAGATTGCTACAGATTGAGGTGTTTAGGTGCCTTGCAGACGTGATTTCTGTAAGTAATGTCAATGTCTCAGATGAGGGTCACATCCTCAATCTTTCTTAAATATAATATATATTGGGTGCAAAAGTGGCTTTTCTTGTCATGATCCACGTCCCCCGAAGAGCCAAAGACTTTTGTCCATGTAGGAATTGGAGCGGGAATACTTGGAGTCTGACTGAAAATGCAAGACTTCTGTAAGGATTGGTTAGGATGTTAGTGGTCAAAGCTGTCATGGGAGTAGTGCCAGTCACCGGAACAAAGATGCGACCGTGGCACCGGTGTTGTCGTGTTCAGCACAGGGATGTGACAGTTGGCAGAGGTCTGTCTTTTGGCCGAAGTTATATTTGATTGCACGGCTCCTGCAGATTTGCTGCTCGTTATGGCAGAGACATTTGGCAGGATGTGGGGATTTGGCTCAGCGACTGCACAGTAATTTGGCCTTCTGCATTATACTTAAATGACACAGGTGATTAGCAGCCTGCAGCGTTACTGATAGTCTGGCTGACAGTGTAGCAGCTGGGACAGTCGGAGCCGTCAGCCAGACTGATGAGGAAATGACTGGTGAAGAGGCTAATGTGCTTACTGAGGGGCTCACAGGCTGGGACTAAAACATGTCCCTGATTTGGCACATTTTATAACTTTCTGTGATTTCCTCCAAAGGTCTGTCTTTACATCTGTCCATGCTTTGAACTATTCGTCTATTAGAGGGTGGTCTATTGGTAAGCTGGAGTTTATTCCTTAGCGTGCCACCCCTCTCCGATGTAGGTGTTGTGCTAGCTGTCTTAAACAGTCTTGAATAAAACATTTAAAGCTTGGAAAATAAAAACTTTGAAATTTAGGCATGCTTACGCCGAAGGGGAAAGTGGCCCAAATCTGATTCTTTCTTACCTCGTGTTAGAGCTGACATGTCTAATTCTGATTTGGGCCACTTTCAAAACAACATGAATCCAAAATCTGTTTTTTAGCAATAGAACACATCCTTTACTGCTTTTATGCTGGTGCGACGGGAAAGATGCCGGACACCTGTAATAATGGTGACATATTTGGCGCGTGCCTTAAAAGCAAACAAAAGCAGACGTGGATTCAGTGCCAATGCAAACTTAAGAGCTTTTAAACTCATTTTAAAGAAGACTCAAATGGCTGCACAATGTTTCCATTCGACAATAAACTTCACCCCAGCTTCAGAGGCCACATTGGATTTAGGCTATGAGAAATATCGGCTACATTAAAAATCATAATATGGACCTTCTAACAAAAGAAAGGATCTTATTGTAAATCATAGCGATCATTAAATCACATTGAGCACCAAAGAACTGCAGTGTGTCTGAAGTGACATTCTGGACAAGTAATGCTTGCAGTATTTCACATGGAAATAATTATAGAATGAATAGCGCCATCATTTACATGTTTGTCTCTCAAGTTTAGTGAAGTAAAACAACTTGCAAGTTAAACTTGGGCAAACAAAACAACCTTTGACAAAATTGTATTTTAATAATAATCATCTTAAACTTGAGTACGGACGTTATGATAAGGGAAACCCTTTGTTCATGATAAAATACTCAAAAACCTGGCTACAGGTAAAAACTCAACTCACGATGAAAACGTTACCAGGAAAGGACTGAGTGCAGGGCAGAGCTACTTTGTCCAATCACACCAGCTCATCTACATCCTGTTTTAACTAAGAGGCTGTTACATATTCTTTTTGTCGTGGAGGAAGATATTAATCTCACTTTTAATAACTTACATGTAGTGTGTATTTGCATTTTTGGAATGTGTGCTCACTACTCGAGATTTCAGATACCCAGGTTGAGCTTCCTGACCTTCCATGAACAAAATAGTAAGGCTACTCATGTTCTTTAATGCCTTTTCTATTGTCTGGCATGCACGCTGAAATCCCAGAGGTTTTCAGATCGATCCTGCAATCAGAATCCAGCTAACGCACAATTAGCCCGCGTGAAGTGTCGCCAGAGGCAGAGAGGTTATGAAAAAGCCTTCATCGTCGCTGTTTGAGTCATACCTGATTCACACTTTAGTGACTGCAAGGTGCACTGTCGCATTCATTCAGCATTCAACACACAAACAGAAGCCAAAATGAAACGGAGGAGGAGGCAGCGGACCCAGGAGCCAAAACCTGTAATCATACTTTTAGTATCGGAGGTCACAGTCATGCTTTGACTGAAGAATGGCTGAAATTCTAAAGGAAGAGGGAGGTCGGCCATGTTTAATTTTGAACGATGCTGGAGGCAGAAGAAGCGCTGCTGTCGTCCATTCCTGAAATATTCCTTCGTCTCAGGAACATTCAAACATTTGAGGGACACAAAGTGTTCCCCAGTGAGATAGTTTACTGTGAATATTCTGGCATTTGTATGGTAAATGGATTTGTCATAAACTTAAAAATAGTGTGCATCTTGAAAACCAAACCACTTCGAAACGTTGCAGTCCTCGCTGTTGCCACACGGGGAGAACTCTTATCACACGTCTCTTAGCTATGTGTTGGCTCAGCATGTCTCTCAACTCCAACTACAAACACTGTGCGATCTTAATTTTAAGCTTTTCTGCGCCTGATGTTGGTGCGTTGGAGGAAATGTCAACCAATCTGTGCTCAGTGATTTTTAGTACAGGTTTCGAAAGCAGCCAGGAGCTGACCTAAATAAAAACTGTTGAAGCTGAAGACTGGACCAGCATGTGTACTGAGATTGACTAGACAGTATAGCACTGTCCTTTTAAAATATTCTGAATGGGTGCTCTGTGATCTGCATTGTTAGTTTTTTGGGTTGTAAAATGTTTTTGAGCTCCTGACACATTTGAAACCGTTTGCATCCTTTCCTGTTCCCCTCCTGTGTTTGCCAGTACAAAGTGCAGCTTCAGATCTCTGTAGTCGGGTCTCTGATCAGTTCAGATTTGGTGCAGTGTGCTGAGGTCCCGCGTACTTTGCCCCTAAACCTCAAACGTTTTGTCATAATTTGGGGAGCCCTCTGCACAGAACCCTCTGTCGCGGGTCTCCTTGGGCTCATCTCAAGGGAATTTGGCTGCTTCTCCATTTTTCAGTGAAGTTTGTAAATGTGACAGCAAAGTGTATGAAACTACAGGATGGTTGAAAGGCCTGTGAGAGTGGCTAATGGTGAAGCAGTGGCCTGTAGAGCCGTAACGGTGACTGGCGTCTCAGCCCGAGCAGAGTTCTCATTACCCTGCCTGTTAGTGAATGGCTTATTGCATGGAGGTGACAGCTCGAGGCTGGAGACAAGATAGGCTGGAATATGCCCATTTAACAACCCTAGACTGAGATAAAGAGCATGGAAAGGATTGGCAGTAGACAGGAAGATGGATATGTTCTGCCAGCCCAACTGAGTCATGCTTCATATATATATATATATATATATATATTTTTTTTTTTTTTTCAACGCAAGCCTGACTGCCAGGGTTTGTCTCTACCGGGTAGGATGCCTTACTTTTTTTCTGTTTTACTTTATGTTTAAACATTCCACTCTGCCAATGTCGATCATATTTCCAGTCAAACTAATTGGCTTCTTAGTACCTATATTCTACATTAGCATTTACTAGCCAAAACAACAAACACATGACTCAGTTTTTCCCAACATGTACGTCAGCAAATCTGAGTCCTAAGGTGATTAATCAAATACATTTGTCTTGTACACAAAATAAACAGTTTATTTCTCATTTTGGGTGGATGGATGGATGGATGGATTTCTTATTTTTGTCTAAAAATTCTTTTTTTAGTTTTAGCCTTTCAAGTAACAAAAAAACCCTTTTTAAAGAAAACAACTCGAGAGGCAAAAGTCCCTTTGGTTTCACTGCTCACTACTCATTGACAGAGTATACCTGTGACGGGGTGTCGCATAACTTCGTTTTAAGGGGACCGCCACCAAAAAGATTGCAACATAATTTCATCTTCTCTGCTTTTTGCATTTCAAGGAAAATGCTGATCATGCTCATAATTTCCAAGTAAGAATAATGTTGCCAATATTTCTATGTAACCTAACATCACTGTGTGTCTGTAGACGCCAGCACTAACACACTATTGACCAAAGATGCTCATATCTGTTGTATCTGTCCCCGTTGTACTACATTTCAACCAACCATTGGTATTAATTCAATTCAGTTTTATTTATATGTCCCAATATCACAAATCGCAATTTTGCCTCAAAGGGCTTTACAATCTGTACAATGTACAACACCCTCTGTCCTTAGACCCTCGATTTGAATAAAGAAAAACTACCCAAAAAAACCCCTTATAACAGGGAAAAAATAATAGAAACCTCAGGAAGAGCAAGAGAGGAGGGCTCCCTCTCCCAGGACGGACAGACATGCAATAGATGTCGTGTGCACAGAATAGATTCACAACAGAAGATCATAGTATGTACAATTATAGTGATAAAATGTAGGTTGTAAAACGCAACAAAATCATAGTACATACAATCATGATGAAAATGATGAAATTGTAGTATATATAATTCTAATTATGATGAAAAGTGTAGATTGTAAAACATGCATTTTTGTGTTATTAGTGTTAGCTTTCCAGATATTCTGCTACAGCATCTAACAAATCAGATTGGCATATTCCTCTGTTTTTTCCTTCCTTTTTTAAAATTTGGCATCATCCAAGACAAAGTCTTCAATTTTCTCTATTTACAACTCTCTTGTTTGAAATGGTTTCCCAGGACATTTTCTCTCTCATGTGACAAAATGGGTACTTGAGTTGAGAGTATCTGTGTTTTGGTAAGCAGTTAGTATGCGCTGCGTTTTATGTGTCAAGCCATCTCTTGTCAATACTGAATTGAGATATTTGAAGTGAAATGTTTGTCTTTGTGTGTCTGCGAGCTCTGGGGTGAGCTAGCTGTGGGAGCCAGCTGTACAGCAGCAGCAGCTGCAGAGCTGATGATCTTTAAATAGTACTGCTGCACAGTTACCACTCAAAAAAAACAAAAAAAAAAATCCTGATGACTTTAATTATTGTGATCAAACATATGATGCTCTACTGGGATAGCTTCCAGCTGCTTCCGACCCTGAGTAGGTGTTTCAGGATTTGATGGATAGATAGGTATTACGACTAATTCCTTATTGGAATAATGTGGATGATATGAACACATTGTATTATTGTTCGGGTTTCTGGGGTCATGCCGTCAGATAATCGTAATTTTCTTCACCTTTTTGTTTTCTCTCCTAAATAAGTTTTTGGGGTTTCTGATTGTCTGACTGCTTGTGTTTCTTGCTTTACCAATGTCACCGTGTTCCCAGATCTCAGCAGTTAAGTTGGTGAGTACAATTATTACTGCTAATATTTGTCATATGACTGGTGGCCCAAAGCATGAAAATAAGACCGAAGTTGTTTAAAAAGGTAAATAAAGGTTTTGGTTTGTGTCACCTGTATGGTCTCGTGCTACTATCGACACCCCTGCATACAGTCAGGGTCACTGTTCACAGGATTTTGCTTTTCCTCCCCTTTTCTCCCCTAGGAGAAGCAGCACACAGTACTTAGAAAGCTGACTTTCTTACCCTTTGCATATTTTCATTCTCTCTCTAAACTTCTTTCTCTTGATTGATTATTTATTTTTTTTTATTTTTTTTTCAACCATCCAGTGTTTTGTTGTTTTTGCAGCACATTAATTCTTACCGTGTCGGGGCGGCTGCTTCTCTAGTTGCCAGAGAGATGGTTGCCGGGGTAACGTGCGCTTGACAGCTGTTATTACTTTGGGTTCCCATTGCTGCTAAACTGTGAGAGGGCACAGTGGCTAATCGGGAGCCCTTGGATCAACGCTGCATCTGAAATGAGTGAAACCACCTTAGGATCCTGGTTAATTAGCACTAACTGGGAGAGGCCAGACTGTTATAGCATGTTGGTCGTTTTCTGAAGAGAGCTGCTGCTTTGAGGGAATTGACTTCTGTACCGCCTCCCCGTCAGGGCGCTTGGACGTGTGAAAGACCACACCCCAGCGCTGTCTGAAGGCCAGCGGCCAACTGCAAAGCATTTAGAGGCTGTGTGAAGGCTCTTTGTGGCTTTGTCGCGGGCTAATGAAGGTTCCCCAGAGATTTAGGTGTCCAAGGTCGTTTTTCTATTCACACAGAGGCCAGCGGGGCCCAGCGTGTCTACAGCTCCCGTTCATCCGCCGGACTGCTTTATGATAGATCCTAACAGGCTAATAAATCACAGTGCTGGTCATTACTGCTACAGTTCTGCTCAGATCTCGCACAAAATGACCGGAACGTGCAGCATCTTCTTGTCATTGTTGAACTGCATAATAGAACAATTGTTGGCTCTGTTTTGGCATGCGTTCATTTTTCCCTCTGGTGACACGTTACTTCAGTTTGAGCTGGAAGACTCGTGTCCTTGCAAGCAGTTTCTTTGCTCTACTCTTGCTGATCCTCATTATTTTATTCTTGACCGTCATTTTACAAGCCAAGCACTTAACCATCCCTGCTCCGTGTATCAGTCAGTCTTCCAAGGCCTCGCAGTGGCACGGATGATGAAGACTAGAGACTGTCATATAGGCTCTAATCACGCAGCTCTTATTCAATTAGCCTGGGATTCAGAAGGAACCGAGCTGACGATAGACGGAGAATTAAGGAGGGAGGAGAAACAGCAGTGAATCCCTCTTCCTTTGTCAAACACCATCATATCTTGGGCTATATCCATATCTATTATTCCCACCCCTGCTGTAAAATGTGCCATTTATTTCCCACCAGTAATCTGCAGACAGATATAAACGGTTCAATCTGAGCTTATTTGGAGGAAATTTGTACGCTATCAGTCTCAGAATAGCGCAAATATAAAAAAATTTTATTTTTTATTAATTTTTCTGGTTGTTTTTTTTTCCCCCCCCCCCCCCCAAATGCCATATTACCACACGCACAGTGAATGCACCAGAGTCCTCATTAAACAGTGGAGCTCATTTAGAACGTGTGCTGTTGTGTGACTGTGCGGGTGGATGTTCAGGTGGGCATGCATGTGTACGCAGAGTGAGAAAGCAAAAGATGAAAGCACCAGAGGAGAGAAAGAGGTAGATAGGCAGTATCCTCTTAAGCCTGTGATCCCTTAATTATCAGACATCAATATTAAATAAGACCAAGCATGTCTTTAATTATCTGGTGCATAATGCACCTCAGGTAAGCTGCTAGTATCTTACACACATGCACAGGATTGTCTCAGCTGGCGGCTTAGTCCGGGCCTCTTCAGGAGCCACAGACTGCTTAGTGTCTTGGTGAAAATAGAAATTATTTTGTCCCCAGATGCATCATCAGCGTCGAGATGCTTAGTTTTGTTTTGAAGCTATAATCCCCACTTAAATACAAATAAAATGACGACAAACAGCTGTTGGCAGTTTACCCTCTATGTCTGGGCAAAATGTAGATAAAATAATATTACTTGTATATTCTCTTTTGAATCGTGACACAGTTACACAGCATAAAATGTTTCTTTGAACTCTCAAACATCAAAGGGAAACTTGTTGAATAGGCACAGGGAACAATTTGCACACCGAGGGGAACAGGATTGCCATGAAGCCACAAGACCCGTTGGGTTGGGACTGTACTTGTGATTAAGGCCTAGACTCAAATCCAATACGTCTCACACTTTTTTGCACTTTCCTTTACCTACTATCTTGTAGTGAGCAGATGGGGAGGACAAAATGGCAATGAAGTGGAAGTCCTTCAAGTGAAAACTCAACCACACCATAATAAGAACAGATTATACAAACCCACATATACTGTAATTCAGGCAGTTAGAATTAGTTACTACTTATTGCAAATTGCATATGTTGTATCAAGGCACTTCTCGGAAGTTGTTGAAATGCTCATAAACTCAAACAACGGCGAAAAATAATTACATTAAGTTTATGTGGCAGGACAGGAAGTGCATTTAAACGCCACAGGAATAAGAGCTAGACGTCATCAAAAATTGGAAGTGCGTCCCTCCTGGACAACAAAAAGTGTGTTCATGTACAACTGCAGTACAAGTGCTTAGAGTTGTCGTAGGTCTTAGCATGGGGGTGAGTCTGCAGCAGCTACAGAATCTGACTTCCACGGGGAGTTGCACCACTTTGGGGCCAGAACAGCAGAGAGCCTTAACCAAGATGAGCGAGTACAGGGTCCTCAGACTGACGGGGCGGCCAATTGTTCAGAGATAGAGAATCCCAGTAGTCGCGCCAGAACGTAGGGTTTGACCATGGCTTTGAGGTAGGAAGGAGCAGCTCCTTTCACGACCCTGAAGTGAAGAGACGTCTGGAGCTGGATGCAAGATGCAACAGGGAGCCAGTGGCGTCAACACTGTTGACAGCTGGAGTGGTGTATTAATTTCTCTACAGAGATTGTGTGCCCAGCTCAGAGTGAGTCCTGCCCCTGCAGGTGGAGGTGGGTCGCTATAAGGGCCTGCCAGTAGAGGACAGGGTATGTGCTTTGTGTGATTTAGGTTTGGTTGAGGATGAATTCCATTTTGTGTTTTCCTGCCCATTATATAATGATTTGTTTTGTTTGAGAAAGTTCAATGTCAAAATCCTGATTTGTTCTGGATGGATGATGGCGAAATATTGAGTCGGTTATTCAAAAGCGATATAATTTAGTCTGTCCAGGTTTCTAGAGAAGGCATGGACTCTGAGACGAAGAACGCTGTATCCGGAGTTAAGGTGATGTGTAATGATGTTTATATGTTTGTGTTGGTCATCTTCCTATTGTGATACTAGTGTCATGTAAGCTCATATGGGCTGGGCACATTTGTGTATGACGCTTAAATGAAATAATCATTCATTCATTCATTCATATAGGGTTCACAACTACATTTACAACTTTTTTTGATCAATATTTATATCCGCAGAATCAGTAATCTTGACTTTCTGTGCAGGAAGAATTCTCCCGCACATAAATTCAAGAGGGAGCCGGAAAGAGATTGCATGAATTGAACCTGGTGACATTTGGTACAATTTGCCCAGAGGACACATTGAACGTGATCACTTTTCTGAAAATGAAAGCTTTCGTCTAATCTAATTATTGTGACAATGAGGATTCCAGCTGGGAAAACAAAAGCTTAAAACTCAGTATGTCTGTTCATCGAAACTCCTGGCAGACTGCACAAAGTTCCTGATATCCGTTCTCGGTTAGCATTTGGCACCCAGCAGCCTGTCGTTGCAGTTTACTTTTGTTTTCCGTCTCCTGCCATTGTAGTGTTGGTTTTTATTGCATAATGTTATCTTCCAACCAGCCTCTGTCATCATCCTTGTTAATGTGTAACTCCCGTCACTCTACAAGTTGACAGATTAACAGGAAACAGCAGTGCAGAAATCGGGATTTAAAGGTCCAAGTTCGAATCAGTGGCTGCTGCTGATTGGTTGGTTGCAAAGTTTTGAATGTAAACGGATTCAGATCACTGATCAGACCAGGACGGTGCTGCAGAGTTCAAGACTCGATTCTCCTCACTTTGTTCACTCCATTTAGTCCCACAAAGACTGAAGGTTGGTAAGCAGTGTTTTACATTTTCTTTGCTGGTTCTCTGTCACGTCAGAGGCATCTGTGTGGTTTTGAAGCTACTGTATAAGCTCAAAGGGATTCGTTTCACTCCAGGGAAGCTTTTATTCCCTGAGTATAACTGACAGCCCCTGTCTTTTTGATGGGATTTAAGAATTTGGCCACCTCGGTGTTATTTAACAAGAGCTAATTTGGTCAGTCTTTTGGATTCATGACAGAGGGTGTGTTCTTTAACTTGTGTTTTTTTTCCCTGCTGTGACACTGTAACATACTGAGTGGCGTTGCTCCGCTGGATGTGCTCCTTGTGCCCCATACAGATTAAATTATGTGTCCCAGGGAAGCACCATCACCTGTGGGAAAAGAGGAAATCCCAGGGGTGGGAGGGTCACTGTCATGTGGAAAGAGCAAGTGAGAAGCCAAAGCGATGGGCAGTCTTTGAAGGCTTTGTCTTTTTGTTTCTTTTCGAACAGCGCAGACAGACTCGAACAGATTGAAAGAGAAAGAGAATGCCATTTTTTGTGCGTGTCCGATCTTAATGGCCGTGTCTGGACATCATCTGGGCGTTGTAACGAACTGATTTCTCCCTCATGGCTGAGAGCGAACACCGTGATGAAGAGGGAAGAAAAGAGGAACTGAAATGAAAGACCAAAGAAGTAGGAACTGAAAAAAATGCATAATTCAGAGGAGAGGGACGAGAAAGCAAGGTAGAGAGATCACCTTGATCTCCCCACCTCGCTGGCTTTTAATGTGACGCTGATGCCTTCACTGTACTGTCACAACCAATAAAGAGAGGGGGAGACAGGCAGAGAGAGGGCAGAAGAGGCAAGACAAGGCAATTTTATTTATATAGCTCGTTCCATTTCAAGTAAACTCAAACCCAGAAAGAGAAATAAACAAAGAGGAAAAGCATTTAATCTTAGCACACATTTTGTAAACTATTTCTCTTTTTATGTGTGTGTGTGTGTGTGTGTATATATATCTGCTTTGTAGCTGCCTTTCATGATGATTCTAGATGGGATTTTCACCATCATATCACGAGTGCTACTCAAGTTCAGTAGGTTTAATAAGTTTAGTAAGCATCAAAAATGATAGAAAGAATCTCATTTGGCTCATGGTCTGAATACTGTGGAGTGGACTGGACTATCGAAAAACTAAGGTGATGTACAGTATTCAAATTGTTTGTTTGGCTTGTCAGACCAAAACGCCACAATGTGGTACAATATACTACAAAATCCTCACGTGTGACTCGCTGAAACCAGCAAAAGTTTGCGATTCATTTTCTATCAGTCGAATAATTGACTCACTAAATGTTTCAGCTCTAGTTAAAACCTGTGGTCATTTAGTCTCTGTTTCAGTGGTGTATCTGAGGTAGACCATGTCTCCGGAGTGTCACGCAATTCAAGCAGAGACTTGACTTATGCGACGTACGTATGTAAAGGCCCAACATATTTTCCTCCGACGGTCCATGGAAAAGATTAACTTTAAACTCAAACCACAAACTCACGGGCTCGACAAGTTCCAGTGCATGGTGATGAATCAGATCTGAAAAGAAGATAGACGTGGCCTCATATAAGAAGCTTACCTAAAAATATACATAGTAACTCTGGCAGACTCCCTGACATTAACTACAAAGTCGAGAATAATGCCCTCTGGAACTCTGCCATTGCATTTGTCCATTTCCCTCGCCACTGCAGCCCCAGAATAAACACAATAAAACAGTCGTTCTGCTTCCACTCGGCTGGTTGCCCACTGGACCTCTGGAATTCACGCTTAGCCACCGAATGTAACTGGACCTTTTTTGAGAATTTCTGGCTTCACAGTAATCAGCGGAATGAGGGACCTCGGTGTTCTTATTTCTGCAGGAAAAAAACACCAAAGCTAATTTTATTAGAGAGCCACCTGTGCCTGGAAGGTGTACGGTCTCTCCCCTGTGTCCCGCACCATCACATCATCACATCCCACCCACACTCAGGCTGCGGGGTGTGTGTTTGTGTTTGAGTCTTACATTTCTGCATATGCCGGCACAAATGTGCATGTGTGTAGACGACGTCCCTTGTTGGCCAACATCAGCGGGCCGTTTTCCCCTCTGCCAGTCCTCTTGATTGGGGTTTTTTTCCCCCCGGATTCCTCTTCAATTTTAGCTTTGCTTGAGGTGCAGCGTCTGTGTGATCTTGAATATAAATCAGTCCCCCCTCCTGTCCCATTCTCCACGTTCTGGTTGCCTGGCTGGGACCCCTGGCAATGCTAATAAAAAGATTCAGCATGCAAGGCAACTTCAAAGGTGAAAGTGTACAGCGTGATGAGTGCGTCTGAGGATAGACAGGGGAGAGGGGAGAGTTGATAAAGTGAAAGTGGGGGTCGCAAAGAAATTCTCAGGTGAGCTGAAGACTTTACAAATGGGTACCGGCAGTCACATTAATTCTGTCTGCTTTCCCTTTGTCTCTGTGTGTCTTCAGATTTCCTTTCGTTGCCCCATTTCATCATCTCTCTCATGTCCTCTGTAAGTCATATTTGATCTTTTCAGTAAAGGGAATGACTTTTATCTCCCCCTGTTTCCACTTCCCATTTCTGTCCTCGCACCATACTCTTCCTGACATTCAGCCATCCTTGCGCTTCCCCGTGTAGCCCCAACTTATTTCCTTGCTGAGAGCGAGATGTGCTTTGTACTGCGCAGATGAAATAATGGGCAGCATGTCTTTTTGCTGTTTCTATGTACTCTCTCTCTCTCTCTCTCTCTCTCTTCCTTTCTCTCACACTCTCCCTGTCAAATGTCATGGGCTTGCCGGCTCTCTCGTCCTCTGCTTTGTGGATGCAGGCGGCAGGGAGCTGGAGCTCTCATGTGGAACAGCCTCAGGGAAACCAGGGGGAAACTGATTTCACATCCTGGAATGAGGAGTCTTGACACTGCTGCACCCACCATCCACCCATCATCCATCACCTCTGCTTTCATCTTTTCTTTCTTTCTCCTCGTGTGTCTCTTGTGCTTGAATTCTTTCTCTCTTGGTCTCCGAACACAGTTAGGACAAAAGGGCTTCCCTTCACCCAGCATCATCTTCACTTCCAAATTAGTTGTTTAGATAAACCCACTCTGTCCCCTCCAGGGTTTGTGGTCTTGTGATTGCAAAATTCAACCGTTTCCTCCAACGTTTCACACACAAAAATCACACATTCAGCAATCACCACAATTTTTTAACATAAAATTAATTCATCTCTGAACTGTTTTTATGAGCCAAAGTCAAATCAAGTCTCAGTCTCAACAAATCAGCTTCCTTGTAACTGTGGTGAATGGACTTTCCCTTGAAATAGTTCCTCAGATGGACCATATTTAAAGAACTGTCTCTAATCTAATACCCAACACTAACCATTTCTTTATGGAGCTTGCTCCCAGAGGTATCGGCATGGGAGGACGCAATGAGGTTACCTTACAGACTGTGTTCAAATGAATCTTCCTGATTAGCCTTCTGCACAGACTAGTGGTTACTGACAGGAATTCCCACCAACAGCTCATATTTGCCTGCTGAATGACCAGCAAAACAAATCTGCAATGTTTTTGCACCAGGGTGGGGGTGAACTGTTGTGGCCCCTGCAATGGTGGGACACAGGTCACCAAACTGTGTCGCCATGAGTTTACTATGAAAGAAAGTCTTGGATAGGAAAACGAATGAATTTTCCTCTAAAGTAAGCGAGTGTCGCAGCCTGTCAGGCTCCTTGTTGACTCTAGCTGCCCTGTAGCAGCTGTTTACCGATGGTCTCTAGTGTTTACCCAGGGTACCGTCCACTTACAGGACCGAGACACGTCCACCACTCTGTTAGCGCAGACTCTCCTACAGAAACCCTCAGAGGCCTGCAGAGGAAACTCCCCGTCAGTGCTGTGGCAGGTTCCATAGGGCCTCACTACTGGCCTCTGTAAGCCCCGTGATGATATCGCTGCCATAGATGCCGAGCGGTTTGCTTAAAGCTGATCATGGCAGGTGTGGAGCCAGAAAGGGCAGGCTAATAGGATACTGAATATTATTTCTCCTAACAGTTGTTAAACCGGTGTGCTGTTTCGTGTCTCCTGCTCCAGCAGTGTGGTGACAATCTGTGTCTCTGCTCTCGGGGTGTAGAGGGAATAATACGGCCAGGGAGGCTTTTTTAATAAATCCTCAATATGTCTAGAGTGCCCTGTCTCTATGGTAACTGAGGCTTGCATTGTGTATTTGTGTGTGTGGTTAAACTGTGCTTTGTCTTCTGTGTGTACTTTCTTGATAGGCCTGCACTAGTGTTTTTTTTAGGGCTTTTATATACAGCGACTTGCAAAAATACTCTATTTGTGCTACCAAGTCCTTTCAAAATACACAATTATATGATATAGAATAATTTACACAGGACCGGACTCAAAGCCAACCATAAATGATCCATACATACAGTAAATCACCATGAGGTGCTTCTAAAGAAGTTTGTGTGGCAGGTTATGAATATAAAAAAATCCTCAGTTTTATTTTGTGCATACAGCAAGTTGAATGTTTACACTTTACTCTTTGACAGAATACAGTTCTCTGCATGGGTCATAAGACAGAATATCATGACTAAATAATAGTAAGGCAGAAATAACCTAACCTAATACTACAGCAAAATATTCCAGATGTTGTGCAGTCTTATGACGTTTATTTTATTGTTGTCATTGCGCCAGGGCTTCAGAAATAAAAGGGATTGTGATGTGTTTTTTTTTTGTTTTTTTTTTAGCCGTAGGAAGGAGCATAAAGGCTAATTGCAGTTTGTGTGTGGTGTTTTTAACACACAGCGATCTGCAGCAGTGTGAGGCTGTGTTTGCATGCCGCAGCATGCCTCATCATGAAAGGGTGAAATTGGGATTTATCCCTCTAAGCAACCCAGATCACAGTATCAGCTTAGCCTTGTTGCTGATTTGAAAAGTGAACTGAAAGGCTGCTTACAAATTCATGTAGCCTAAAAATAAATAATACTTCCATGCCTATTATTCTGTGTCGTCATTGTGTAGGGACGTATATGTTTGTGAACACCGAGGTGCCATTCCCTCTGTGACAGGGAGGGGCTCGGATGTTTAACTTGCATGCAGTTTGGACATGTGTGCGATGCTGTCCTGTGATGGACCATGATCTGATCCTGTGCAGCAGCGCGAGCCGTTGTTTGGCTTTCATACGACAGGAATGGCCCCGTAAGAGTTTTTGCTTATAATCTCTTAGCGAATCATTTGTCTCCACTCTCTTTTTCTACTATTGCAAACATCAATGTAGAAATTGTTCAGTTAATCTAAACAACTAATTTGGCAAAACTTTAGTTCTCTGAATGTCACGCAAATCTTTGCGTGTAGTACTTGGAACGTTTGTCTCCCCCTTCTGTCAGTGAGGGTAATTACACGAACACTGTCGACGCATGCTTATGATGTATGCCTGCGGTGAGCTCGCCCCAGGCTCGTGTTCAGAAATAGTTACAGAAATAAAGAGACATTTCCAGGACAGTGATGTAACCTCTCCTTAGCCTACTCCAAATATATTACCAACCTAACGCGGCATCTGTGTCTGCCCTCAATCCCGTCTCTCAGCGCTCTCCAACAAGGAAAAGCTAAAGCTGCACCACTGGTTATCTGTGTATGTCCTCGCCGTCGATCGCTTTCTATTTTTGACAGTAATCCTTCCTCTCAACGCCCAGTTTCTTTCTTATCTGGAGCCTCAGACACCTTTCCTGGATGCTTCTTAGGTTTTCTTCCTAGTTACTGTCGTCTACTCCATCGCTACGGTCGCTCCAGAGGCATGTAGAGACAGACTTGCATCATCTCGTGGCTTTATTGGCATGACTGCATACAATACAACGATGCCAAATCATATTAAACGCAAAACTATACAATCATAATAAACAAAACAAACAATAAACAACGCTTAGTAATAAACGTTCTCTGCAATGGACCTGTTTTTTGTGTTTTTGTGTTTTTTACAGCAATGGCGGATAGCGGAGCGCTCCACGTGGCTCTGCGTTGCCCCCCCCCCCCGCGTCAGCTCTGACAAACCAATCACTGCTTGGTTGGCTTAAAACGCATCATTACTGGTGTGGCAGCGCGGCAATGTCGCCACAGACACCAGATTTGAAAACTCGTATACTGCGAAATATGGTGATCAGCATTGCGTGGACTCGTTTGGCGAGGGCTGGAACGTAACGCACGTTCGTTTCTATGTAAAAGTCCTGCACCCTAGCTTTTAGTTATTTACAGCTTTTGGTATTTAACCATTGTTGAAAGCTTAACCTAAATGGATTTGATGAGGGATTCAAAGTGATCTCGGTTTGATAAGCAGAGCTGGTAATGAATTAAGGTTTGATAAAATGCCATTAAACCTCAAACATAACCTCAATATTTTTTGGGTGCCTGCTTGACCACGGATGTCGAACCAGCCAGTTTACAGTGACGTCTACAGTTACACTGTAGACATCCCCCCCGTCCCCGACCCCCCCACTGTAAAGTCACAGTGGACATGCATACAGATGTGCAGTTACGCCACAGGAGGGTCGTCCTCGGATACACCGTGCTGCAGCACAGAGGAGGTGCTAAAGTAACTAGAAGCCAATAGGTTCCGACAAGGTTTGCAGTTTAAATGAAAGTAATTAGCTTGTACGGGGAGAACGAGCAGGTACAGGCATCTAACACACACACACACACACACACACACACACACACACGCCCATATACCTAGACACACAGACACACACGGGAATAATAAAGTTCTATTGCATCTCAGAAACAGTGCAAACTGTGCACACTGTCATATACGGAGCTAACTAAATCATTATTTTACAGTAAGTCCCAGACTGGGATTTATTTTAACGACATCAATTAAAGGAAAGCCTGCCATTGGATACACCATGTTCTACTGTATAGGAATATCATCAGCCTGGCTCCACAAACAAAACCTCTTTCTTCTATTCTGAGGGAGTGACAACATACCCTGCTGTTTTAGATCACTGAAACGCCATTTCATTTGCTATAAATATGTTGACATGACCAGCTCTTTGAGAATGACGAAAATAGAGCATCAGACAAAATGAGCCTAGAATCTAAGATCAATAACCAACTGATATTTTAGACTAGATATTTCCCTTTATTTTTGGATGGGTAGCAATGCTCTTGTTGCCAGATATCAAAGTCCAATCTGCTACAGTGTTTTGCTTCAGACTACAACTCTAGAATATTTTTAACGCATATTTTTAGCTTCAAAATCCTGCGTCACCGTGTTGCAGGAGCCCATCAGCTAATTTGCAAATGACTAAATGCCCAGTATACAATAAATAAACTCAAAGAAGTCTTGCATTGCAGCGACTGGATACGTCGTTCTGTTGTTACCCTTCTCTTTTCTAATTTGTGGGCCCC
>CM022485.1:4947256-4961918 GCA_011952105.1 Coreoperca whiteheadi
CCACACCCGCCTCCATTTTTTTTTTTTTTTTCACATTTCTGGCTGAAATAAGCACGTGTCTGCATTTTCATTTTAATTATGCACTTTATTATGACGTGAGAAACCTGTCAAAAGTCCCTGGAGATGGTACAGTGAAAGCCTCAAAGCGGTGTATCACTTCAGTTGAATGTTTGCACAAATTAGCACACCTACCATGGTGTGAGATTCCTTTATCAACTCCTGAAAATAGCCGGTTGCTTTACTCATCTCTAGGATTGGGAGGGGGTTCTTTTATACTTGACTATACTTTAATTTGTGAATAATGTAAGCATGTCTTTTGCTCACCTCCCAACAGGAAGTTGGCTTAACCAAGCTTATTTGATGTTTAGGGCCATGCAGTTGTTTTAGATTTGGGCGGTGTCTTGCTCCTCTGCAAAGCTACAGTTAGCCCTGACATCCTTCTCTCAGTACATTGGCAGCAACGTTTATACATATCTTAAAATAACTAGGATTCCCGCTTCAGTATATTGATGAATGGAGGATTTCAATAAATAAAGGGAAGGGTGTCAACAGTGCAAAAAGATTGGTACAAAAGGCACCCAATACAGTATTTACTGTATATATGTATGTGTCTCTCTCTCTCTCTCTCTCTCTCTCTATATATATATATATATATATATATATATATATATATTAAAGAAGCAGTCAAAAGCAGCTGGAACTAATACAGACTTATGGAGGAACAGAATTACAATCAGCAATGATCAATTTCAGAATAAAATCTAGACAGATGGCACAGTCATTGTCTTCACAATTTGGAAGGTAGAAATGATTATTTTGTTATTTTACGCTCCGGTTTAATCACGACAGACTCTGTTCGGGATTATCATCAGGAAAAATCTGTTCTCTGTGTCTCTCAAACAAAGACACACAAGGAATGAAAATGTAACGTCTTGACAGTTTGCGTAGTAAAATGCCAGGCGTGCCTGCAGTCATGACAGCTTTTTCCAAAATATGTCAAGAAATATGCGGAAAGATAGTGTATTGTCTTTGTTTTATACTGACAGTGTCAAAGCTTTGTTCAAAGAACTCGAAGCATTAATTCTTGAGGAACCATGTAGGTTGGCGGGAGGGATCAGTGAGATGTTCTACCGATGGTCAGGGACATTGACGGTTATCAAAAAGACCACGGTTATCAGTAGGGATGTGTCAGGTCTTCAGACAGCCACAGCTCAGGGGAAACGGTGCCCTTAGAGTTCACAGGATGCCTGTGAATAAAGAATGAAGTAGCTTTTTTACATTTGACCCTTTCCACAGTTTCTTCATTGACTCATCAAATATTTATGCCTGAATGCTGCTGTTGGCCACCACAGACTGATCTGTGAGAGCCCAAGGATCCTCTCTCATCCTTCTGCGTGAAAAGAGAGATTTATGTTTGGAGACCAAAATGCGACAATAATATGATTTGCCATAATTTGCAAAGATTCTATCCATATCGCCCGCACCCTTTTTTTAAATAATTTGATACAATTGTCCCCATAAAGGAAAAAGATGCCAGGAAAAACGAGAGGAAGTGGCAAAAATGTAATTTAAAGAAGAAAAGGCTAAACAAAATTATCACTGTGGTCGCGACCCATTTTTCATTAGCAGTACAAGCGGTGCTGCCATAGGAAGGCAGGCAGAATTTGTGTCGAGCTGTGTGCAGGTTTCCGGACTTCAGAACAACAGCAACATTATAAAATCAGCTCCTGCTCTGATAGAAATACAACCAGTGTAGCGTGACGACAGAAACACATCACATGACATGTTGCATTCCTTCAACCCTGTAAACAGGAAT
This sequence comes from Coreoperca whiteheadi, assembly GCA_011952105.1. NCBI lineage: Eukaryota > Metazoa > Chordata > Actinopteri > Centrarchiformes > Sinipercidae > Coreoperca > Coreoperca whiteheadi. Next base: position 4,949,073 of record CM022485.1, read on the forward strand.
CGGTGTGTCCCACTAGTGGTAGGAGGGAGCTGCGGACAGTGACAGACTCTCTGAAGCCATGGTTTTCTCACTGGTCTGTGACAAAAGGCATCAGACTGTACACAACCTGTCAGACAGGGATGAGGTGTTGGTACCCTACCCCCTTTCTCCACACACACACACACACACACACAACTCTTTTCTTTTTTTTTTCTTTCATGTTTGGTCCATTATCTACCATTTGTTTTATGATGTTCCCATACAGCTCTCAGATATACGAGCGGTTGAGCAGCGGCAGTAATGGCTGTCTTCTCGGGGGCAGAGCGGGGCTACCATACATATAGTGCCATGCTGCTGTAATCGCTGAGGAGGACACCTCGCTAGGCAGGAGCAGAGGCAGACAGCTGCTGAGCTCGGAGCTTTCTGCATGCTAGGGCCTTCAGTGTGTTTGTGTGTGAGAATAAATGGGCGATACAGGAAGGAAAAAGGGGGAGGTCCCGGAGGCCCTGGCAGCTCGAGCCCCCGGCTGCAGCAGCAGCGATGGAGGCCCCTCTGCCCCTCTGACAGGCTCTCTGCTCCCCAGAGAGTAGGCTGGTGCTGTCACCAGCGTGCTGCCAGAGCGCCACCACGTCTCATCCCATTTGAGGATAATCGCTGCATTATGAGGCTGTTAGTGCCGTCGTCACTGTGCCCCTGCTCCATGAGAGCTCCGTCAGTGCAGATGTGCTGTCCTCTTGTAGCCTCGCCTGCCTGTCTGCATGTTTACTGCCAATTTTATTTCACTTATGCCAATTTCAAATGCGTTAGTGCTCCTTTTACATGCACCATTAAAGTGCACTTTGCGTATTGTTCAGACGTGACAGTGCATCATCGTAAAACTGTGATAAAGCAGTGCACCTTCTTAGACAGGCTCAGTCCACACGACATCTTTGTAGATCGGGGAAGCCAGAGGGAATTAAGTGTATCACTGTCACGTGATGTGCAGTTTTGGCTACAACTATGCATAGATTTAACATAAAGGAATAATACTAGAATGCCTCGCCAACTTTCTGATGTGCTGAAGATGTGCCATTTAAGCAACCCTTTGTGACTTGTCCCTTGCTGGGATGTCACAACCTGTGACATTCACTATACAATTTTCTAATTCACGGTCTAAATCAGGTTTTTATACAGCTACATAACATTTTTAGAGACAATATGTGAAGGGCGGCATGCACAATGGTGCAAAAAGGAATACTTCTCGCACAAATATGACAAAAAGACTTGAAATATGTTCTTATTCCTCATGCTCGTCTTCACACAGTTAGCACAGGTTAATGATGTCAGGGCTCATTTTCCGCCCTTCACTTTTTTGGTGCTGATGCATTATTTTGCAGTCTGCTTCCTGCCAATCACCCAACTCACACCATGTCATCCTACCGTACTTATTATCACATACATGTTTCATAACTAGTTATTTATAGCTGAGACAGCAGTTAATTTAAAACTAGGCTTGACACCTTAAGGTGGTGCTCCACTCTGAGAATCAAACACTCACTGCCTGTGGGCTTGAAAGTTTGCTGTTATGAAACTGTAGAACCGCAGCTGTGTTTGGCTTGAAATGATGTCAGTTACAATGGATTTCCAACAACGACAGATTTTCATGGTGGAGAAAAATTATTAAAATGCCCTTGAAACTTCCTGCAGCACACTCTTTTATTTTTAGAGGGTTAGAGGGTTCTCCCTAAAGGGCTACGCCTACACCCAGAACCATTTGGTTCTGAAGAACCCTTTTTTTTTTTTGAAGAAATGGTTCTTCAATGGTTCTTCGTCAGACAAAGGGTTCCATTAAGAACCCATTCCACAGGGCATTAAATAAAGGCCTGTTACCTTCTGCAGTTCAGTTAAATAAAGGTTCTAGTCATTCTTTTAGGAAATACAGTATGCATTTAATCTAGATGAAACCCTTGAATATAAAATGGTTCTTAGTACGGTTCTTGTTAGCACCCTTTGGAGGTGAAAAGGTTCCCCACAGTGAGGGTTCTGGGTTGGAACCATTACACCATAGAAGGGTTATCTGTAGAACCTCTGACAGGGGGTTCTGGGTGGAACCTATCACAGATGGTTCTAGGTGGAACCCTTCTACCAGGAACCAAAAAGGGTTTTCTTATGGGGCCAAGCCAAAGAACCCAATATGGTTCTAGTTTGCACCTTTTGTTTCTAAGAGTGCATAATCCACGTCTCCACTGTCCAGCCATGTGCTCAGCACGTTCTAAACAGTCATTGCTTTCGCAGAATATGGCGAAAAATGAAAAATATAACTTTAAATGTCTGCCATCAAAAAATATGTAAGTGAAATCTTATTGTTTTCCTCAACTCTTAAGAAGGGGCTGTAACTCGTCTGTTAGACTTGGCATTACACTGTGTTTTCGCACTAGGGTGAGAGAGCCCTTTCATACGCAGTGAAAATGGAGGCGCTACTTTGCAGAATATCGAGAAACATTTTAGACCGATGTTGCATCCCAGGAAATCTGCGTTATGCTAAGCTCAACTTTCTAACATGCTGGAAACGCCACACTGTTGTTTTACACTAAAATGTGATCACCATAGAATGTGTCCAAGCAGGGCTTAAGGGAAATCGGAGGAAATAACAAGCCACATCTACGGTCATAACCCATATCTTCTTAGAGCGACACACTCCCATGTGTCCTTTTTCATGAACAGTTCTGCTGTGACTGTGCTCAACACGTCGCCTGTGGAGCGGCGTCGGCGTGGAATATCCAGCACCGCTTCCAGTCTCAGTCTAACCTCTCCTTTCTCCACTTAGTTGCTCAGTTCCTTCCTTTTCTGTCCTCCCAGCTCTCTAGAGTTTTCAGGGATTTGACGACACCTCACACAAAATGACAAGTGACGCCATCGAACAGCGGTTGTCACTGTTCCGAAGGAGGCTCACAAGTGAAGGGTCTAATTTTGAAGGCAGCTTACATCATCATGCTCCTCTCCTTAGGGGAGGCTGCGGATAACAAAAGTCAGCAAAGGTTTATTTTGCCGCCATTTAGAAATCACGGCCTCTCTGCAGAACTGCTTATAGGGCAGATATTGTCCTGGATGAGCAAGCCCATTTCCGGCAGTGTGCACAATGGTTTGACCTTGTATGTTTAATATTGTACCTACCTGTGTACCTGTTGACCCCTCTGTGCTGTTCCTATTTCCCTGCTGTTTGTCCGTAGCGATTGGTTCCGCACCAGGGGACAGTGCTGCTGGTTGCACTGACGTACACTTGATGACTCCGTGACTGAGATGCACATTATTCCAATAGATGGCACACAAATGGAAAAAGCTGACATTGAACATTGAAAATCAGGCACAGCTGGTGAACGTATTTTCATGTAAAGGTTACGTTTGACATGAAATAGCAGACTTTGCCGCAACCTTTTCAGGAACATATTTTTACAGCTAAGATTATTCTTACAGTATTCGAGTGACCGTATTTCAGCAGATTATTATGGTAATTCAGGTCATTCCTGGAAAAAAAAATCCTCTGACAAATTAAAGGAATGGATCTTTTTTTAATTTTTTTAAAAAAAAAATTCTGTCCATCCGACATTGTAATGATAAATCAGTGTAGTACTCTTTTAAAGCACTGGACAAACCCTAGTGTTCCCTCAACTTCTGATGTCTTAAATACAATACAAATATATAAAATACAAGTTTTGTGAAGCGTGGCTATTTCAGTCGGCAGAGTGCCCGCTCCAGGTACGAGGCCATAGTCCTCACCGCGGTGGGCCCGGGTTCGACTCCGACCTGTGGCCCTTTGCCGCATGTCGTCCCCCATCTCTCCCTCTCACCCATTTCCAGTCTCTTCGCTGTCTGTATCAATAAAGACATAAAAGCCCAAAAATATACTTAAAAAAAGATTAATAATCTTTAACATCACTGATTAATTTTACTGCACCTGTATTTGCCTAGCCGGTTACGCTGCTGCTGCTGACATGGATGATGGATGGCGGATGATGATGACTGTGATAATGGTGATGATGGTGACTATTTTTATTTATTTTTTTATTCTGGGCTGCACTGCACTCTGGTGCTGAGTATTCGAACACTACCCTAGCTCCCATACATCATTCCTCTCATCCAGCCCGCTGCGGCCCCTACAGGTGTACCACCCCAACTGCCACAATGACCTCATCCGTCCTCATTATGTCCACATCATTACACACGCATGTACTTGCACACATGTATAAATAGTAAACTAGGCCAGAGTATCTCCAAGGTTTTGGCGTTAGGAAGAGGAAACTTCAGGTTTCTTGTGTTTTTATTTCTTGTTCTCTCTTCACTCTCTCCTGCACTAATGCCTCATTCTCCACCACCAAGCCTCTGAAAATCTCCCCCCACCCCTCCAGCTTTCCACCCACCCTGCTGGCCCTTCCTTATCTGGACAGGCAGGGTCCTCCATCTGGGGTCACAGGCCACAGGCTCAGTGTAGAGCCCCCCCCTTTATTAGCTGCTCATATTGTTACGGCTCAGAAAGGCCACAGAATCAATTGTGTGCATTTAAGGCCGGCTGGTTGTCAGCAGGACGGTAGCGAAGAGGAGGACGAGGAGTCCGAGAGGGCTGCCCTGTCAGCTGGAGGAATGGAATTCACTGTCGCTACTGGTAGAATTAATGACAAAAAGCAGCCAGATAGAATCAATGGAGGAAGTCAGGAATGGCAGTGTTTGCTTTTGTGCTCGCCGTCATGAGGTAAAAAAGGAATCCCTGCTCCATTTGAAAGTGAAAAGAAGCCGTGTTTTGGTAAAATGTGATTAAGTTCTTACACTGGTAACTGGATTTATAAAGAAGCCTCTTGTGGATGTCGCGGTATTTCCCGGAGGGGAGGAAATGGGAGGCTGGGTGGTGGAAGGAGAAGGATTGGCAGCGGGAATTTCATGTAATCCCATTTGGGATGAAGAGGATGCTCTCAGGGAAATCCTCACTGGCATTAACGGGGAGGCGGCTGCAGAGGCAGGAGGGAACAAGGAAGCAGCAAGTAAACACTCAGAGGGAAGGAGGAAAATGGTGATAAACTGATTGAACAAACGGGTTCACAAAAAATAGATAATAGAAAAGAATTGAGGCAGTGAAAAGGAGAAGAAGGAGGATTCATGATTTATTTTTATGAGTTAAATGTAACCTCAGGCACCAGTACTGCAGATGCAGAGATGACGATATACTGTATGTTGAATGTACTCGTACTCTCATGTATGTAGATGTTTGTAAATGTGGATGTAGTGTGTGTATGAGGTGTGTGTGCTTGCCTGTGTCCAGCAGTCCCACCGTTGGCTTCTTTTGCTGGCGATTGCCATCTTCTCTTCCTGTCTTCCTGCTGAATTATTCATGAAGGCCAGAGAACGCCGCAGCCACGTACAGTAGAGGAACAGAAAGGGTGCCCAGAACAATGGGAGGGATAGGAGAGGAGGTGGATTGAAAGGAGTAAAGGCGAAGATGAGGGAAGGGGGTGAAAGGATTGATAGAGGTTAAGAAAGAGAAGACGAATGAGATTAGAAAGGGAGGGCTGCTAAAATGAGAGGAGTGGGAGAGAGCTTTGGTTCTGGGCTCAGAGGATCAAACTCTGATTTCTGTCCAACGAGCCACTCCTTGGGAAGGCTTAGAGCTGTGCAGAGCCAGAATCCTTTTATTTCAGCTGGCTAAGATGTGCTTGATTGGCTGTTACAGACTCTTGGGCATCCTCCGAGGAACAAGATCTTGGACAATTAATCCAACACCTATTCTTTCTAAGATAGATTCAGCAGTGCCTTTTAAGAGCCAGGGAGTGACTGTTTAAGTGTTTGGTGTTACAGTCAGGTCCGTCTCCTGTGTCCATTCGTCGAGTAACAAGTCAAACCCACAAATGACACTTGACTTTAGTCATTAGCAAAAAAAAAGATATCATGGACTGGGACACTTAGAGATTTAAAAGACCGCTTAATGTTTCACACCTCTAATCAAGTAATGACACGGCACAGCTGTGACCATCTGCTTAGATCACAAAAAGAATGAAACCGCTAAGGATTCAGCGTAAATGGCTGTGTGGCCACGTCTATGCATAAGTGTGTGTGTGTGCAAGCTGTCCAGTAATCCTGTCTATGAAGCAGAACAAGCAAAAATGCAGAACTCGTAAGATGACGACGTAATTAAGTAATTTATGAATAGAGTGACTCTGAGGGGTATTCGTTGGTGTGTAGTAAATGTATTTGTGCAGCGTTAAACAGGAGTTGTACCCTCAATGGGCACTTTAATAGGTACACCTATACAATCTAATGCAAATCCAGTACCACTGTTCGGCCGTTACCTTTATGATGCCTATAACGTTTTGGTTTTTTTGACACTATCATGGAGGCGTTAATTTAATTACCTGTTTTAGCTCTAAGGTCATAGTTAGTGATGGCATTATACTGGACTGCATTATATTCAGATATGTTCCTGATATTCTTTCCCCCCTCATGTATGTATATAGGGAGGACAAAACATTACAAACTCCTCTCAATATAATGCAGTCAAGTGCAACAACTATAAACCTCAGTAATAAACATATTCAATTTACACAAATTCAGCAAGTAAAACAAAAACTGCACATTATAAACTTCATTAAGTTAGAATTCCTGTTTTACTGAATAGCAATAGATTGTACAGGTGTACCTAATAAAGTGGCCCCTGAGTGTATATTTCCTCGTGTTCCTCTCTGTTCCCGCTGCTGGTGACCCTCACAGAGCCTCAGCACAGTTGGAGCCAACTTCCACATAGTGAGAGAAAACATAAAACCTGTTTCTGTTTTAGTCTGATTTATTTTATTTTTTTGTTTTGCCCTTCTAGAGTGTGCTAGAGTCGCTACACGCGTTACTTTACTGGATGTCCCCACGGAGAATTTGAATTACTCGGAAGCATCTTGCTTGATAGACCCTATAGTCCAATTCATATCTTTTTTTTTTGTTATTTTAAACCAAGGATTGACACTGTAAAGTTCACATTTTTAAAATATAAGAGTTTAGTAAATGTTAAAAACCGTAATTAAATACATCCATGCAATAATAGCACAATCGGTGATAAGTGTACTGATAGGTTTCACCATCATACAGTAGCAGCCCTGTAGACCTAAATAAAGAGCCTGTAACTCTCCAGTAATTATAACATATATGTGTTTACTTTTGTGTTTCTCTCTGGAGCTGGGGGGACAACCTTGGCATTGTGCCTTAGTGTGGCTCTGAATACCTGGTATCACAGATGTGTATGTGTTTGCGCGTGTCCCGGCCGTGTGCTCTGTTCACCGCTGGTATGGAGCTGTCACCGAGCAGCCGGAGACAGCAGACAGATGGGGAAGCAGGGCGGCGTCTGCAGAGAGCATGTCAACAGCACCAGCCAGCAGATTCCCATTAGATGCTCAGGTGCTTTATATAGTGGTGAGGCGAACGGGTGGGGGGTGGGGGAGCCCACCCTGGCAACCGACACAGCAAACACTTCTTCTTTTCCTTTCGGCTGCTCCCTTTCAGGGGTCGCCACAGCGAATCATGCGCCTCCATCTAACCCTGTCCTCTGCGTCCTCTTCACTCACACCAATTAACTTCATGTCCTCTCTCACTACGTCCATAAATCTCCTCGTTGGTCTTCCTCTAGACCTCCTGCCTGGCAGCTCCAACCTCAGCATCCTCCTACCAATATATTCACAGTCTCTCCTCTGAACATGTCCAACACTACGGCCCTGAATGTTCCGACCATATACACTGTGTCTGTAGGTCCAGATGAGATGGATTGTAGTTCGCAGGAAACCAAATGTGGCTCAGATGCTTTTTGAGTTGCCACTTGCGTTCGTATTATGCTTCCAGTTCCCCTTTGATTCACCTTTCTGGGATACAGACGGAGTTTGAATTGGAACAAACCAAAGGGACCAGCTCTTCTCTGACTCTGATGAATACTCGACCGCCTTTGAAAGTTCTACAGCTCACTGTCAGCTCACTTACTCTTGCAGTGTTGTTTGGCATCTGAAAGTCAACTGTATCCAACTGAAGGGAGGTTTAAGTGCTATGTGGACATTACGAAGCTGAAGAGGTTGTCCTCTAATGCGAGGATTTGTGTTCACAAGGCACCACTCCTGGTCACACGGTGACCTGACCTCCTCGAAAAGTGGCTCAAGTGATCTAATCTCAGCCCTTGATTCTTGGTTCCATTTAGAGTTATTTTCAAAGTCGGATAGCTATCTCATCTGCCCAAATTTTGGCTTAGTGTAATTGTGAAATCAGTGCCTCTTCCTCAGTGCGTTCACGTCTACGTACGTATACTCTGAGCTGCCTCCGCCTGTGATCACCCAAGATGCGTTTCCCTGTTACATAACGTAGGAGTATGAGCAGCCTAAGTGTTCTGCTGATCACGCAGACCTGTAAACACCATACAGTGTGTGATCCGGAGTGACCTATGTGCCGTTGAGCTCCGTTTGAATCTCCTCTATGGACATGTGAATGATTAACCGCCAGGAGTCAATGTAATGCAGACGGCTGTGAAGCTAACTGGCTAATCGCGGCTCTCAGAGCATTTTAATGCACGATCCATGGCTTTATTTCTCTGTGTTGGTGTGTGTGTGTGTGTGTGTGTGTGTGTGTGTGTGTGTGTGTGTGTGTGTGTGTGTGTGTGTGTAGGAGTGTGATACCCTTCCAACTATACATAAGAAATTCACAGTGTTGGTGCCGCGCAGGTGAACTTTCAGCAATAAATGAATAATAGTGAAAGCTGTTAAAGGCAAAGCACATGATCTGTCTTTAAGAAATGTACATAAACAAAACACACATAATAAATGATAAATCCATACGGAAGAGGAGATGAGAAGAGAAGAGAAAGAGAAGATAGACAGAAAGGAGAAAACAAGAGGGAGGAGAGATAATTAGAAGACAAAGGAAAAGGGGAGAAAAACAAGAGAGGAGAGGAAAAGACGATTTTAAAGGAAAGGAAACCACAAAAGAAGAGAGAAGACAAGAGGTGGATGGGAAAAATACGGGAGAGGAGAGGATGGTGGATGGGCCAGACAGCAGGAAAAAAGGCAGTAAAATCTTTTAATCACTAAACAATAATTTAGCCACTCCTTATCCAACGGTTTGGTCCCTGATTCTGAGGTGCAATAAAACCCAATTACCCTTGTGTATTGTGCCTGTGTACTTGTGTCGCTCTGCTAGCCTGAGGCTCTGGGAGGCCACTAATGGTCTCATTAGACCAGACCTCATGTACCTTTTTTACTCCCAGAGATAAGGCAGCAGCGGTCAGTTAACCTGCTCTACTGTCTCCTGAACAGCGGCCACATTAACCCCCTTTTAACTGTCCGTTTCTGCTGTCATTCCTCAAATCCACCTCCTCTGTTATTGGTGGGGGAGTTAGTATAAAGTCCCCATAATCCTTAAGATTCTATTATTACATTCTTAATATTTTATATTATACCAAACCCCATTTTGATGCAATGGGGCCGACATTTTTTCAAGCAATGGCCATTCAATGTGCTGTGTTTGCGTTCTGTATTTGCTCACTGTAGTATAGTCTTCATTGTCACTGGCCAGCCCAGTATCCCCAAAGTCAAGTCCATATTGGACAATTCTGCACGTCACGGTTTACGTCCAATACCAACATTAGGTACCAACGCAGGAAGAAATGTGCCCTATGCTGTATGTAGCGAGGCGGGAAGCGAGCGTTTGATTTTCATGCGGGAGACCGGAGTTTGTGTCGTGCCACAGACCTGCTATTAACGTTTGCTTTTTCTTGAACCGCAACTTCGATTTTTCCCTAAGTGGCTGCACAAAGTGTGTTTGCTGCCCCCAGTGGTCGTTGCGCGTGTGATTTTGAACATAAGTCTGGGACCTGCAGTGATAAAATTCCCTTGTCATTATCACGAGCCAAATGAGCCAGGAGGATTATACTGTACATTTCAGGACACTTCACACACACACACACACACAAACACACCGTGGCCCTCTAGCTGAGGCCCCCACTGCGTCCCCATCACTCATAACCATTGTGAAAGGAGGCTAACAGAGTCACTTGAGGGTTAGAGCTCCCAGAACCCCTCTGCCCTCCCTTCAGGTTTCCAAGACTACCTTGAATTCCCCCTCCAGCTCTCCCTCCCTCCCCCCCTCTCTATCTGTGTCTCTGTCTCTTGCTTGTCCAAGCGTACTGGTACTAAAACATCACCGGGGCTCTTTAATTGGCTCTGTCCTGCAGAAGGAAAACCTGTCTATATGTGAACACTGACATGAGAGTGGAGGGGTTGTGTGCGTGCGTGTGTGTGTGTGTGTGTGTGTTAAAATGAGGTAATGGGCTGCTTGAACAACTCTCCTCTGGAAGCCCTTTTCATTTGCTGTATTTCCCACAGACCCCCTAATGGATCGAGCTACGTTATCTTCTTTTTTGGGGAGTGACCTCTCTCCATGCTGCCCCACTCCAGTAAATAGAAAAGGACACTTCACCCTGTGCTGCGGTGTGTGCGTGAGATTCAGTTTTGAGTGCCCACTCCTCCTTCTCTCTGCTCTGCCGTCAATGATGTTTTGGGAGTGGGTGTGGGTTTAGAGACCCTCTTTGCTCGCTACATTATTTATCCCTTTTTACTACGAACCACTGCTCCATGTGACATTTCTACTGGTGATGCTGTGCAGAGAAAAGACACAAACATCTTTACTTTCTGTCCGTCAATCAGACTGTTTTTGTGTGACTTTGTTTGGTGTCAGTTAAATGCATTTATTAACTGGGATGAAGGTGTTTGTTTATGTGTTCAGTGTACAAAAAGCCGAGCATCCATTCAACACAGATTCCTGCCCAAGCGGTGGCCAACTTGATATCCAGTCAGTTATAAGTCTATTTGCTCCCACCTAGTGGCGGTTCATTGTCAGCACAGATTGAAGGCATTTGATTGCAGGTGAAATTCATATTTTTTTTTAAAATCAGCTAAAGTTTCTTCTGATTTAAAATAATAAAGAAAAAAAGTTCATATGGACATAAGGAGCAAATTGGTTTGCCTTTGACGTGACAGAACGATGGAGTTCCATGAAAACAATGTGCCATTGCACATGAATAAGTGTGTTTTTAGAGTTATTTAAATAGACTGTTAATTTAAGATCTTTGTGGTTGTGGTGGGTTTTCTTGAAAATATCTGGTTCAACTTGTTGCAAAAGTAGCTTGGCTGAAACAGCCTCAGGGAATCTGGACACTCTGGGGTAAATGATGTGCCTTCCATCAGCAAAAACTGTCGCAATGGCCTTGGTCAAGCCAGTGGACTTTGCTCAGTGGGAAAACGACACAGTAACGTAGTGGCCTCGGGCCTGGGAGTGTCTCAAGCGCCTTCACAGTAGAGTGGCTCTAAATAAGAATGTCATGTTTTCTACCTGCCCTGCTGTAAGGGGGAAAAAAAAAATCACCTTCACATTTTAACATAGGTGATGCACTTCTGGGTTCGGTGGGGGGGTTTGTTTGTTTGTTCTGTCCACCTTCACCTCTAATACAGCTGAGATTCAACGAGCAGTCTGGGAGGCATTAACTGAAGCTGGCGTACATAAAGCAAGTTTAGGTAAAGTGTGTTGAAATATCTCTTAGAGGGCATCAACAAATTGATGAAATCTAACACTTGTGTCTTTTGGCGGGAGGGATTTCCCCCTTTAAGTAAGGATTTGATATCATAATAAGAACAATTCCTGACGTGCTGTTTGGGCCGTGGATGTGTCCGTGGCGGATCTCTTAGCCGGTGAAATTTCAGTTTCTGCTGAGAATGTGACAGAGACGAGCCCGACTCGAGAAGCGATTAATCCTTTTTGTCAGCAAAAACAATGACTGTGAAATCACTCGGTGCACGGACGTCTTCAGGCTGACTTTAATCGTGTTACAGGCCCGTGCTCAAGGGGGGAATTTAAATCTGTGTGTGTGCAGCGTCTGCTGTGTGCTCATGCATGGGCGTCTATAGCAGAAGATCATATTTAATGTCTTAATTAAGGGGAGATTTATGCAAATGAGGAAATTCTATTCTATTTCCCTCTAAGGCAGTTTTTTTTATCCAATCTGGGGGTGTGCAGAGAGATTTCAGGGTGTCTCCCAAAGACTAAAACGGTTATATTATTGTGGACTTGCTGAAATAAGAGTTAATTGAATTAAAGTGGCACCATGGGCTGGAATACGATGGTGTGTTTTGTGCGATTGGAATCAATAGGTCGAGCTGTCACTCGGTATTAGTGCATACCGCTTTCTCCTCTCACGTTTTTATACATTTTGTCAACTTGAAAGATTGCTTAAGCTGTTGTTTTTGGTTCTTTTTCCTACATATAAATCTAGAATGGAGACGTTTTGACCTGTTTGAAAGGCACCCTGGGAAACGCAGAAAATGACGAACTTAAGTAGAAGCTGATGATGATCACGAGGGGTAAGAGAAAGAGGGTGCTCCCACATCATAAATAGCAAGTAGGTAGGCAAGTTACACTTATTAGAATCTATTTATTTTGCTGAAACATGAGCTGTGCGTTCAGAAGCTGCACGGAGACGTCGTCACCTTTTGACGTGTGAGACTGAGGCCATTCTCCACCTTCTCACATGTACTGTGTTGTTTTAGAAGCTGCTGGTTGTTTGAAAGACGCGAGCTGCAAGGCGAAGGCGCGTGCTTTAATATTTCAGCGCTGTGGACCTTCACACGACAGACACTGTTTGGAGCAGACTTCAATATTGACTGTCTTGCAGGGGGAGGTTTGCTTTGGACCGCAGCTCACCGGCTCCACCGTGAGTCGGGTCAAACTGGCAGAAGTAGAACACCCTGAGAAAGGAGAAGTGCTCGACGCACGTTCCTGGAGAGCCCCCGCCCTGTCTCTTATACACATAGATGTGTATCAGAGCCAGCGTTA
>CM022485.1:4972073-5004129 GCA_011952105.1 Coreoperca whiteheadi
CCCCCCCCCCCGACACTTATCAGCACAGGGCCCACAGAGAGTAGGAGGAAGGGCCTCATCAGACAATAAATGAAGCCAAATGGAATGGCAGAAAGATAAACTGGAAGAGGGGAGAATGTAGTTGATGACGAGTGAAAACAATGGCTCATGAACTGGTGGAAATATACATTTTTGCAGCTCGATTGGAAAGACCCGCAGATGACTCTTTAACCATCTAATTTTGTCCACCGCATCACCATCACCCCCCTTTAGCGTCCTCCCGCAGACCGAATATGTCACCTCCTGTGTGATGGAGCGTACAGATCCCCCACATCATGTTAGTTAATCTCCATGCTGATCACAGTACTTACTCTGTTACTGCTCCACGAGACCCGGTTGAAGATGGAGATCTCACGAGGAGGAGAGCCGTGCCGATTCAATTTGATTTGAGCCCCGCCTCTCAGCTGTTATGATCATGTACCCGTTTTCCTGAGAGCCTCATGGAAACATGGTGACATCTTTATCAATTAGCTCCTCCAATTTGATTTGCTTGTTTCAAAGGAGGTCAGTCTAATTACATTTTCCGGACAGTTTTGAATCCGAAATGCCTGTTAAATTGAATATCAGGTTTGGAGTCATGGGAGCAGATCTTGAAGGGATGGTAATGAGAGACCAATGAGAACATCTTTCAAGGAAAAAGACATTATACATCACCCAGAATTTCCCTGAACTCTGCAATATAAACTTATCTGTAACTCCTATCTCATCTCCTAAGCGAAGCAGTCTCTTAATTTTGTACTGCTGATCATCTGCTAAGATTTTTGGCATTTTGAGACAATATAAACTGACAACATGCGGTTAAATACATCAACCTGAACACTGTTAGGAAGAGATGATCTGTCCACATCCTTTTAAAATTCCTGCATAGCTATAGATAAAACACACACTGAGGATGGGAGCTAGCTGTGCTATGTGCAGCGGTTAACTCTGACCTCAGCCTTCTAAGCACATAAAGCACACATTAGGCGCCAAGTTGAGTCGTCTTCCAACAACAGATCTTCTCTCGGGGAGAGAATGGATTAAAGGCAGCTATGAAAGCTTTGGAAAGCCTTTAGTTAGCCTCCTCTGGTTTGCGTCGGTCTCCCCTCAGCTCTTACCATCTACTGCACGGCTCTGCTGGGACATAGCCAGCAGCAGTGTGGGATCGGCTCAAGAGTCAACCTGCTTAAATCTATATGGAAAGGTCCTGGTGGGCCTGGCCTCCACTTAACTCCTGGAATGGATATGTAGATTTATTGTTTTGGTCTACTCACTTCCTCTCAGTGATTTCCTACATTTCCTCACTTTGTACTATATAGTGCACGGTATTTACCCTCCGCCAAATGTATGCTCTATATAGTACCCTCGAAAATGTAAACTATGAAATGAAAAATGTCCACAGCATTCACACTGCTTTCTGCCGACACTACTTACACCTGTCAGTGACGACGCAAAATGCCACTGATTCATGATTGTCTGTCTGCAATCTCGATTTACTGCTCACTCTTGTAAAATATGTTGTGATTTAGCATTAACTGTGAGAATGCTGATTTTACTACAAACCAGAAAAAAAATATTGTAAATAATATGTTTTAAAAACGTAACTACTGAAATTCTGGTGATGCTCGCTAGATGGTCTCCCTTCCTCTTCCTTAGTAAGTTTCTCTGTGTATAATAGTTGAATATCGGTGTAAAATGTCAGCTGTAAAGAAGCCGATGATCTTTGATTCCTAGGTAGTGACGCCCAAACGTAATATTTACCATTGATGCATCAAGAACTTGTTTAGACTAACGTTCTCTCCAACAAAGCATCCTCAAGAGAGCAATTGATAGGGTTGACAGAGTATCATGGCTCAGATTAAAGCTTTAATTCAGCTTGTGTGTACGTTTGAGGTTGGTCCCCTTTCTTCCTCGTCTCTCTAGGGTGACATAAGTCCAGAGCTCAGCAGTAGCAAGGGGTCACGGTGATGTCACCCTCACTTGGCTTGAGGGCAAATGCAGAAAGATGACCCTTCTCCAGGCTGCCAGCAATATCCTGGGGTTAGTACGGGCCGACGTCTAAGCAAGATCACGGTGAAAGGATCCGTACTTTATGATCCAATATGTACCTGTTATGGCTTTTCCCTTAGATGCCAGAGTAAACTGAGATTATCCCCTGTCACTTTGTATTTCCCCGTGATCGTGTCCCTGCTGCCCCAAGGGCCATGTAAATAATAACTCTCATAACCGCTCTGTTCCAGTGGAGCCTCGCATAAGCACAGTGAACGGCGGAGTGTGGTTTCTGTTGAGCCAGCTCAGTTGTTCAACCGGTCAACCGGCCAGTTAATTGCAAAGTACAAGTTGACCACACTTGAAGCTGACATTCATTCTTCCGTTTTCTCCACACGCTTAATCCCATTTAGGCTCATAGAAGGGGGTGCTGGAGCCTGTCCCAGCATGCACTGGGCAGAAGGCAGAGAAACAGCCCGTACAGGTTG
Organism: Coreoperca whiteheadi; assembly: GCA_011952105.1. Classification (NCBI taxonomy): domain Eukaryota; kingdom Metazoa; phylum Chordata; class Actinopteri; order Centrarchiformes; family Sinipercidae; genus Coreoperca; species Coreoperca whiteheadi. The sequence continues at coordinate 4,974,569 of CM022485.1, forward strand.
CCAGTTCATTGCATGGCCTCAAGTTGACATGGGAGGCCAATGTGAATACAATGTGGCTTTTCCAAACCCACAGTTTCCAGGTTGGGATTCCACAAAGGAAACATTTGATGAGATGATTCCGCTGTGTATTTAATTCATAAGGAGACCGTTTCCCCATTTGTTGAATAAGCAACCTTTTCACTTATAATAATCTCTTAGCTTTCCAGACCTTGACAAGTAGGACAGTGAAGATGGTGAGTCATCTATCAGGAAAAAGTCAAGAGTCCCTCCTCTCCCATCAAGCCCTTTAGGAATACTTTCCTCTTCTCCAGTGAAACCAATTATTCCAGACAGCGCTGCTCAACGAGGAAGGGAGAGGGAGGGAGCGTGTCCCCAGCTTCCCCTCCGGTGAATGAACCAATCTATTATTGGCCCATGTGATTCAGCCTAGTATTGAGATAGGGAAATGTTATTGTCCAAATAAATTCATTCAGGCTGCGCAGAAGCGAGTGGCTCCTCTAACACTTCATTTAAAATCACTGCACGCTCCTCTGCTGCTGCCAATGGACGCGCCAGCTGAATAGTTTCTGAAGAGCTGCCTCAGGGTGACTACCAGTGGATGGTGGATGGTCCCAGGCCGCAGAGAGGCATTTGACTGTGAGCAGCTCCTCCGCTGTTTCATCTGCACTGTTGCAGTGCTCATCAGAAGTTTTGCCTCGCTGCGGCTGGTCGGCGTTAATGATTTCAACTTGTTGCCCGCGCTGAATGCCAAAAGGCACATCCACTTTGTCTACCATGCTGTTGTACTGTTTACACTCCAAAATAGGGGACTGTATCGATCGAGCCTGGGTCTCCGGATCTGTTTGAAGGTTGTAGCATGTACTGCATATGTATCATATCTAATTTAACTTCCAACTTTGTCTTACCAGCTAAGAGTGACCATTTCCGGCTACAACCCGATCTCTAAATATTACGTTCATTTACAACTAATTGGCAACATCAAATAGGCTAGGGAATGGAAACTTAATGGCTGAAATACGTTTCTAACATAACGTTTATCAGCAAACCGTACACAAAATGTTCATCTTGAACATATCTGCAAATCATTTATTGTCAACCTATTTCATTACAATATCCCTTCATGGCAACTAAAACATGACACATGATAACGGTTATGTTCTGGCAAATTAAAGTACAAAGGGAAAGGTCATGGTCTTGAGACAGGGTTTTGGGTTTTCCAATATTTAACCAAAACCGCCATCTTTCCTTAACCTTAACCAAGGGTTTTAGTAGCAGGACCTTTAACACGATGTCTGGCCTCAAAGACCTTTGCGCTGGGCGGCCAGCCATCCACCCACACCCTTCTCCCTATCACTGATGTGGGGCGTAGGGATGTCGCACTTCCTAGATTGGAAAACATGTTGCCCGTGAACGTAATCCAAGCAGCTATTACATTTTATTCAAAACATATTTGAAAAAGCGTTTCGTTGGAGAGCTACATTGTCTCAGGTTTCATTTTAGCATTGCCTAACGTATTTGTACCTTGCTTTTTCTGTTGTTTCATTTATATTTCTTCTTTAATCACCATGTATTCCTGTTTTTAGATTTCATATTTTGTGCTATTACTGTGCTATACTCTACTATAACTACTCCCATTATTATTACTACTACTACTTTGTAGCTGTGTTTAGTAAAGTGCTGTATCAATGAAGTTAAAGTAAAGATTATTAAAAAGGTTCTGGATTTGTAAAGAAACACTAGGTATCATTGTTTGTCTGTTTTCATGGAAACGGGGTTTTAAATTCAAGCACAATTTATTGAATCAAATATTATATATTCAAAAACCAAAAAATATCATAACTACCACCAGATCTAATATGGTATTTTGTGTTATTACTGGCGTGTTTATCTCATCACCCAACCTTATGAATCAAGATCCCTGACATTTGATGGACACAGCTAATTAGATCATAGTCATGACTTTCACACCATCAGAGATTGCGACTCGATTCCAAATCCTCAGAGCAAGTTTGTAGGGTCCAGACATCAGTTTAGCTTAAAACATAGCAGTCGTATGGGTCTGTAGCCACCCTCAGGCAGTCACAGCAGAGGCCGCTGCTCTGCTAATGTGCTGCTCCTTGGGAAAGTTTAGCCCTTGTTGTTCGAGAAAGCGAGAGAGAGCTAGAAAGACAGCGCGCTGAACTGGGTCACACATGAAATACTGACGGAGGGAGAGGAGTAGGAAGCGTTGGGAGGACAGTAACAGAGTATCTGTGGCGAAATCCTCAGCGAGCGGGCTGCCTGTCACGTTCAGCATCACACAAACGATTCCGCCACCAGACGTGCTTACCTGCTCATATCCATGTTTACCACAGGAATGGGTTGTGTGTGTGACTTCTCTAAGGTGTTTAAAATAAGTTAACGTTTCTGAATCAGAAATACTTTATTGATCCCCGAGGGGAAACCCTTTGTAACAGCTCACTATCACGTCAGTGTACACAGAATATACAAGTACTAAGCAAAAGTATAAAAATCACTATAATACAGGTCAGATAAATAAAGTGAGTATAAGTATAAGATTTTAAATTTAAATAAGTGTGAAATAAGGTTGATGGTCAGTCAGTCAGTCAGTCATTTTCTGCCGCTTGCTCCCGTTCGGGGTCGCGGGTGACTGGAGCCTATCCCAGTGGCTTCGGGCCTTAGGCGGGGTAAGGTTGATGGTATATAAAGTATACATAGTGCAGAACTGTGAAGTTACGTGTAGCTCATGGAGAATATAATGAGACGGAGAATATTGCAGAGCCGTACTAGAAAGACGTTCAAGGAAAGCAAGAAGATTTGTGTGTGTTTGTGCACAGACCTCTATGTAGATCTTTTGTGTTGTTGTATTATCTGTACAGTGTGTGTGTGTGTGTGTTCTGGTCCACATGTGTGTACGGAGGGGAAGGAGCTGGTCGCGACACTGATGTGATCTGACGTGGTTGAGGCTTGCAAAGGACGCTTCGGGCCTTTGTGGTTCCCAGTGCAAACCAGCAAGATCCGACCCCCCTTCCTTGTTGTTTCCTCCCTCCCTCCCTCGTTCTGTCCTCACTTTCTTTCCCTCGCAGCATCGCTCTGTCCAGCTTGATCCTCTCTCCCTCTGCGCGTTTAGGCATTTTGGCTTTCAGCCGTCTTGCGGGATCATTTCATGGCTGTTTAGAGCGGGTGTCTTCACTGGGTCAGGCATCTGTGTGTTTTTCTCTCTAATTCGCTTTCCTTCTCTTTCCTTCCCACCACTGACACTCGACTGTATGTCTCTTGCCGTTGCAATGATCATCTGCTGTCAGCTAGCGTGACGTCCGTGCAGTGATGAGAAGGTGAAGGCCTGGTCTCTTTATCTGTCACAGTCACTCTACTGTGAGTAAATCCGCTGAGGGTAAAGGCAAACCAAGGTTATCCACCATCACATAGTAAAACCACCACAGAGAAACACAACACAGCCTCTTTTTCACGTTTTAACCTTTGGTATGCAGCATTTTAGCTCCTCTGTAAAACACTCACGGGGAGTACAACACAGCCTGTATAAATGCTTATATACTTCCTACTGTGGCTCTGAAGAAGCTTTGTCCAGTATGAGAAAATAACCCAGATGATGCTGCTCATGCTGTGTTCCCCTCATATTGGATGGATGGTGAAGATGCGAAAGATTCCCATGTGAACGATATCAATATGATTGTATGGTTAGAGTTGGTTGTATGAGGTTTAAAATACTGTGTATTGACAATGTAACACCATATCCATTAAATGCTGGTGTAATTACATTGGATTGTGGTCTTTGGGTTGATGTACGTTTTCCATATTTGTTTGATTTTTAGGCACTTCTGTATTAACAAGTGCCAAGTCGGATACATCGGAGCTTTCAGAAAAATCTGAGTTTTCCACTCGTACTTACAACTTGGATGTTGACGTGTCTAAGAAAGACATTATAAAGTTGTGTGTGAGAAGTGTAGGAGCATGAGTTTTTGGAACGTGGCCCGTAAATAGGACAAAAAAGTCAGCTCTGCTGCATGGATTTCGACTGTTCTTTTTTCTTTCTTTTATTTGTCTCCCACAAGTCGCCCAAGTTTATGTAGCTGCAATGCTAAATTGTTGGAGTGCCCGTTTAAGTGCCCCTCTACTCCTTTGCATTTTTTAAATGAACACGCAGGATCGAGCTTCTCACAACATACAATGTGGGCTGGTCGATACCTACGCACGTTTCACATTTTAACACATCAGCTCAAAGATGATCATCCTTGCAGCAGCTGAGAAAAATGACGTGTATATAATCATAATTATCCATCCCTCCATATATTAACGCCGTGACTTTGCTGGTGACTAAATGGAAAATAAAAGAGAAGTTGTCCACAAAAAACCGGGTCTAGTTTAATTAAATTTTATTTCAGGGCCTCAGGCAATAACAGCTGCAAACCTTGAACATGTGTTTCAGCATCAGTATTCCACAGAAGCGTGTTTCAGACTGTCAGAATATAATGACTAGACGCTGTACGGCCTTCAGCCAACTCTTCAGCCTATCCAGCTCAATCCTTTGCCCCGTGTTGTCATCACAAGGATAAACACTCTCATCCTCGGTGCTTTTCTTTTTTCCCTGTGCTACTGTATCTTTTGCTGAATGTTTGGCTCCGGGTCGGCATGAATGCTCTGCAGAAAACAGGATTAGCACAGAGCGGGAGAGTGGAGCGGGTGCCTTTTCTGACCCAGCACGCTGTCGGGGGCAGACCAGGCACACTCACTAAGCCCTTTAAAGGATTGCTCGCTGATAAAGAGCACACCTTCTTATCTGATCGCCAGATTGCCACTGTCAGAAACACTTAGAGGTGCCTTTCTAGTGGCACCTGCTGCAAGAGAGGCGCCACTGGCTCACTCAACAGCAAGCGAGTTGTTACTTAGTTTTGGTTGAATGAATAGTCAAGGACAATGGCATCAGGATTTGAATGTGAATGATACCGGGTTTGATTTTAAATGCAACAATTCTGTTACTCAGGCTTCGATAATTACATTTTCAAAATCTTGTTTTTCGATGTTTTGCAAATGAGTGAAAGTTAACGGTGTATTGTACTGGTGGAAGGGTGGAACGTTTGGGGCTTCCAGGTAAACCCCATCACATTTGATATTTTGGAATAACAAAAGCAGTAAACAAATGGGACAGTCCTGCAGCTTCACACAGTTATCTAATGATCAAATGTGTATGGAAGGTGTATGTGGAGATACCAGTTAAAAATGTCTTGAAACCTGATAGTCGCATGGGAAACACCAGCTCCTGTATTTCAAATGAGGCTTTTTGTCCTGTTAGCATTGTTGGATTTAAAGTTAAAAACCGGAAAGCAAAACAAATGTTTCCGGTTGCGCCCGTCACACCAAACACAACTTTTCCTTTCGAAATCTCTCCTGGTCAAACGCTGTAGAGTTGAAGGATTTTAGTAGAGTTAGTAGTTAATAATGTTGGTACCTTTTTTAAAAATCCAAGCAAAGACGGTCAACTTGTAGCAGTCAGGATTCCATCATAACGCTGATAAATCTTTTCAGCTTTAGTTTTATGAATCAACAGAGACCTTCTGGATAGAGAAGGTTTTTTTTGTTTTGTTTTTTATCCTGAAAGTAAAACCTTTTTCATCTGCACCTCACAAGAATGCGTTTTTTTTTAAATTTCTTCCATCCAGCCATGCAACCAACATCATCACGTCTCCATGAGACACACGAAAGGAATTGAGGGATAAGGTTTCTCGTACTGAGTTTCTCGTTGCGTCTGTCACACTAAGTGCAGCTTTCTCTGGAGCGCACCAGTGTAAGAAAGGGTGGAGGAAGCATCCACATTTAAACAGAGTAATGTTCGTGAGAGCGGGGAGGCACATTCAAACTATCATGGCCGCGGGCCCCCGCTGCCTCTGTGTGGAGTCAGATTCATCACGGCCAAATTGGCTCACGTTGAGCCGTTGCGAGGACCCCTTGGACCTTTTTTAGCTTTTATTCTGGGGGATTTCCGCTCACAGCCTCCATCGGCAGCGTTTGACCAATTAGCTGCTCCGAATAGTGATGTTGATGCTCGAATGCCAAGTGCTGCTGCGTGTGCGTTTCCATCTGAACCCTCTGCAAGCTGCACCCTTAGAAACACACGGGGCAACATGCGCATACACTTCACACACGCACACACTATTGTCATTCTGCTCGTTGCGTCCATAAATTGTTTGCTGAACTGCGCTCAGTTTTCTAGTCTCTGGACAGGTCTGCTGCTCTTTGTTTTATTCACCAGCTTGTGGTGCAGCCCGTCTATTAGAAGCATCCCTGCCAACCTCTGCCAAATTAGAGCCTTTTAATTGCCATTCCGTTTTGTGGCTTGGAGTCAATATGTTTCCTCTTCCCAAGCTGTTTGGCTTTGAACATTTGAAAGTCCTGCTTTAAAACTTACAAGGTTTTTTTTTTTCATTTGTTTTTTTCTTTTTACAACATTTCAGAAAATTCCATTTGTAACCCTTGAGTTTACATCAAAGCCTCGAGGCAGGAAATGAGGTTTTAGACTTGATTTCCTCCCTCCCTCCCCAATATGCTTACATTAGGACTCTTATTTGTTGTTTGTGGTGGTGTTAATTTCCTGTTTGCCTGTGAGGGTCCTTACTGGAGAGTTGTTTCTACCCCACAACGTGTCTGTTATTCCTCACCGTCTGTCGCAGTGCAAAGTTTGTCCTTGTTAAAACAGGTGTGCGAGTACGTCGCATTTAGCTTGAATTGGCCTGTTTTTAGGTTTTATTGGCTTTACGTCACCGCTCAAACAGCATTACCTATCAAATGGAAGCTGTGAGTAAGTGGGGCTAGGCTGGGTGGGCAGCACTTGGCTGCACATTTTGGCCTTGGCACCCCGCAGGCAGAAACAGGCCGTAAACGTGAAGGGTGGCTCCCCCAATGATTTCAGCTGGTTGAGGGCCAAACATAGTTCGCTATTTACTGATACGGTTTCTCACGTTTGCCTCCTTAATTGTCTAATGAGGGATTCAGTTTAGACTTGATTGATTTCAACATCTTGTCTTCGCCACAACTTTTCTTTGCTGCTGGACGACAGTTCAAAGAAAATTGTGGCACAATAGCTGTTAAATGTGCTATTCTGCAACATCAGGCATTCCTCATAATTATTTTGCAGGTCTTTTTATGTGTTTCAGTTGTTTTATGACTTGCTTGCACCTAAATCATTAAAAGCATTAGAGGTTTAACGGAGGTATGGGAACATGAGTCGATAAATGTCTTTCAACCGTCTCAGGGTCTTAAATTTGTGCATTTTTCCATCGAAACATCTTGTGATTTAAGAGTCAAATTCATGGATATTACAGATTCAAAATCTGGAAGACATTTTGGGGAGCATTCCCAAATAAAATGGAAGGTATTGCTTTTGTGTGTCTGCCCATTACTAACATGTATTTCTCTTTTCTCCTTTTCTTTTTTTCCTGCTCCCATACGTCCTTCCTGCGTGATGCTGTGACCTTCTTGTCGCAGGTGAGAAGTGCTTTTGTTTGCTTCCTTGTCCCATGTTGTTTCCTCAGCAGCGCACTGGTTTTAGATTCAGCTGAGTGTGAGCTTCTGTCAAACACTGAGTCTCTCAACAGAAGCACACATATGTATGCCAGATGGAGATTTGAGCACAGTAAGACGGTGCTGTGAGATGACTGTTAAAATGTGTGTGTGTGTGTGTATACTGTACGTTGCGTCAGCATGTGTGCACGTTCTCTTTTGAGGTGTAGAGTACCCAGCCACAGGGGGCCTGTTAGGGTGGAAGTAGAGCTACCTAGAAGTTTAGCTTGAAGGGAAGACTGCTAACTTTTTGGGACAGATTTATCGAAAACACGATAAGCTCTAAAATGAAGTTTTGTATATTGTGGATACAGATAACGTAAAGACTATGTGAAAATAGGGTTAATTGGAAAGCACTCGTATGTGTTTGCCACATAACGGGGTTAGCTGACAGGCAAGTTAAACAACTTCAGTTAAGGTTTTAATCTCTATTATGTCAGCTAACTTCTAACAGCCTCGTCAATTTGCTGTTATATAAGTACTACATACTTTTGTGACGTATGTGGGGTGAGCAACATTGTTCAGAATGATACACGTCTTAGACACGACGCTTAACTTGAGTATCATTCCATTGTTGTCCATTTTGAACTTACCTCACCGTTCAGATGAAAAAGACTCAACAAGTCGTCCAAATTCAATAACAAAATATATTGTAATTTCCTTCCAAATCACATGATTAGGCACAAAACAGACTCAGTTAGAGACACATCATGGTCATGGTTAAAAGAAACCAACATTGACTTTTGGTAGAAAACATGAAGCGAAGTGAAGTCGCTGGCTTTTGACAACCCATGCATCCACCCCAGCCTCTTCACTATGACGTTATTCACATGGAAGCTCGACATTTTTACTATTTTTGAAACTAACTATGTGTAAACTACAAAAATGGGGTCTATTTAGCCATAATGGCAAAATTAAGACAGTTTGCAACAGACTGAGCATATGAGAGTTGGATGATGCTGCAGGACTTGTTTGAGAAGTTCGTATGGGCAATTTGCTACTTTTTTTTCCTCACTGTGAAAAACTCTCACCATTGGGAACTAAAATGAATCCAAGCTGGCAATAGCTGCTGTTCCCTGCGAAGAAAACTATCAACTTTTTACAGGCACCTTTCAAGCCTACAGGGGACGAATGTTCGATATTAGAAAGCTTTTGGGTGGAGTATCGCTCCAAATTTTACTGGCCTCTAAAACAGCACAGCTCACATTGTGTTTTGGTGGAGTTTTACATCTGCAGCAACTAAAACTAAACGCTTTTATTGAGTTTGAGAAATGTATTTAAGCGTTAAGTTACCTGGAACAGATAAAAATACCTGACTACAGAGGGGGATGAACATAAGAGTGAAATTACTGGGGGTGGGGACAGTTCCATAAATTGTAGACCGATGTGCCAGTTATCCAGATAGTTTTCAAATCCCGAGAGTTGAAAAACGGCTGCCATGGGAATAAGCTCAATTGTCCAGTTTCTAAAATGACTGAAAATGTCCTCCAGCGCTCACAAACAACTCAAACTGCCTGAAGTATCCTGAGCTCTAAATAACAGAAAGGTCAGCTTGTGCACACACTCATTGCACTTTCACACTTCTTTGTAACAGAGCCACGCAGGAGATCATGAGAGTGGGTTGCCCTGGTAGCTCACCTGGCAGAGCGCATGCTCCGTGTACTAAGGCCGAGTCCTTCCTGCAGCGGCCCGGGGTCCCTGCGTAATGCGGGCGAAAACAGCCTGAATAAATAATCAACAAAAAAAATAAAAGACCGATCATGAGACTGGCCGTATTCCTGCAGTTTTGAGCAACGACTCCACATGCGAATACTGACTGTTTTGTAGCCTCCAATGAATAATGCATCAGCGCAAACAATCACCTCGATGAACCCGCACAAAACATCCAGCACTTTGTTTGGTGAATCCCATTAGCATTTTTTATCTCTGCAATCCACTAATCCGTGATCTCTGCGCTCTTCAGCTCCTGCTTTCGGTCTGCCAGCATCGCAGTTTCCTTCAGTCGCCCCAGCCGCTCTGTAAATATGTTTGCTGAGGGAAAGCAAATGTTTAGGTCTCGGAAATATGTTGATCTCTCTTTATCTTTTGTCGTTTTATTTATTCTGTGCCGTCTATTTTATCAGGCAGTTGAAATGCCTCTTGGTTGCATGCATCAACAAACATTCTATTAATAATGCTCTGCTGAATATACTGTATCTGTACTGTATGTGCTGCACGACTGGGCCCGAAACGCTCGTTTAATATCTCTGGAAGCCCGAGTTTGGGGGAAAATGGTCGTCTGCTGTACTTTCTTCCGCTTCAAATTCTTCATTCCTGCGTCCAAACCGCCGCGCTAATGAGCCATTAGCTGCGTAAATGTGCACTAGAAAGTTTTGTTGGATCTGGCTCCGTGTGGATGTATGGACTCGATAATGAGCTGTGTATTCTAATGTGGATACACAGCTCAGCGAGGAATGTGTCAGAGCAACAGGGAGTATTATTTTGAAACATGTAAGTGCATTCTGGGCGTCTCCTAATCACCATTCTGTCTCTGCGCTAATGCCAGAGAACGTCTACACAAAAGTTTAGCTCGATTACAGCCCCGATCAAACTGATTCTCAAGAGAAGTGCGAGGAGACCTTGTTGCTCTTTTCCTCTCGGTCGGCTTCAGAAAAGCTGGTTCTGGACCGATGCTTTGAAATCTTTTTTTCATTTGTTCACCTTGAGTGTGATCCCGTTTCGATGTCCACTTGTAGTTTGCTTTTGCCAGTAACACAAATCTGAGCAAGAACAATAACGAGTGACTGCAAACAAGTGAGACTTTCTGCCTGCGTTCGTCTTTTGTTCCACGTTGCAGTTTTACTTCAACCTGCTTTCATGCACCGTCTGCGTTTGTGCATCAAATAACCAGCACGAGAAATGTGAAAGAAAGCTGAAATGCCCGAAGGCCCCAAAATGAAAGTCTGCTCTAAAGAGGTAGAAAAGGGCTGACAGAAACATAATTCTGAGTTTAATCTGGTCGTTTTTGGACAGAGAAGACAAATTAATTTACTTAAATCACCGTGCCATCTTTGGTGGAGGCAGCAATGACATGTTGATGATGTCTGGATTTCGTACCTACTGAGACTGGTTATGCTTCGTGTGAGTTGCTTTGGACGAATTCCGTTTCCAGTGGAATTACATGTTGGACCGGGATTAACAGATCCTCATGTAATTCTGGTAAACTTGTCACATATGTCCACTTAACACTATAACTGACGGAAACATGCACCGAATTTATATTTGCGGGCTTTTTTGGAAGTTTGTCGTGTACAGATAATATTGACAGTGCGTGTTGTACACGTGCTTTGCATAAAGCTAAATCTGAGCATGTGTTCCTCACTGCACCTTCAGAGAAAATCCACACACACCAGTTTTCATAGCCATTTATTGTTACAGTGTTGAGTCTTGTAAAGAATTTGCAGCGAAAGGCAAACACGTTTATCAAACCAGGACATGTGCAGACTAGAATGATTTGTCGCCTATCAGCCATCTCTGTCACGTATTCTGCGTCCCCTTCGACTCTTTCCGTCCCTTGCAGTCTTGTTTGACCCACCTACCCAAGCTGTTCCGATCTGCATCGCTATTTCTGTTCCCTCCTCTCTTTCACTGTTTTTCAAACCCATATCTGCCCTCGTCTGTCTGCCTTTTCTGTCCTATTTCGTCACTGGGGGGGAAAAAAGAAGCAGTAGGTGGTTTTGTGTCACAGCAGCTGGGGGGGGCAATTGCTGTTTAAGCCTCGTGGCTCACATTACAGCGGCTGGTTTATTGCATCCCTGTTGCATGATGCAAGATTTTAATCTTGCCCATATTGATTATTCTCTTTCTCCACTAAGGAATAGAGTCTGATGTAGGTGAATGTCACTTTTGCTGGTGGGTGGGGGGCTGGTGTTTTGGATTTTTAGGCCAAGCAGCAGCATCTCAGCAGGACTTAAACGGAACTCTGGAAAGCATAAAGGAGGTCAGATCAGCTAATATTGACTCCGGAACATTAAATATATCATTTGGAGCACTTCAGCTGCTCGTCGAGGTTCTAATTTATGCTCTCAGACATTAGCTGTCCTCTCCTTCACCCTCATTCATTCATAAAATATTCACCACTGTCTCCTTTGTCAAGTAAGGGGGGTTAAAACAGTCCTTAATGTTTGAAGATGTTAACATCAAATAGAAGATTCTAACAATTCGTAACTGTAATAATTACCGCGGGACGGGGTCCAGCATATGTGTTCACATGTAATTCCACCTTCAGCTAATAAGTATTCAATGAGCTATTAAAGCCTGATTAGTAATGTTAATCATGCGGACTTGATTAAGAAGTGAATGAGGAGACCGTCTTTACTGTGTTTCTGCTTAACTTTCTCTACCTCGGACAAAAAGATCTGATCTCTTCAGATCTAAAGTAGGGCTTTAGATCACATGGGAGGATCCCCCCTCCCCCATGTCCACACACACACACACACACACACACACCTCGGAGCTCTGGCTGTGCTGACTTCTCCCTGGTTTCCTTATCTGTCACCCCAGTTTACTGCAGGGAGACTGTTGTTTGGGTGCTGCTGTCTTCTCTGTCTAGCTTTAACCCTGTGTCTGACTGTGTGTGTGTGTGTGTGTGTGTGTGTGTGTGTGTGTGTGATATATGTAATTTTTATGATTTCACTTTTGTTCACGCTACACAGACTGTTGTTTTGGGATGAAGTATGGATCTGCGTGTGTGTATGTGCTCTTGTTCTTGAATCTTTGTGAGGACCAATTTGAGTTTTTCACCTTGACATTCTTGGAAAGTGAGGACATTTTGTCAACCCTTCAGAGGACCATTTTGGGATAAGCCTTGGTTTTAGGGTTAACTTTAGAATTGGGCTACGGTTAGGGTTAGAGTTGGGCTTTGGCAGGTAGTTGCCGTGGTTTAGGTTAAGATTAGAGGCCAGGGATTGCATCATGGGAATGATGATTCTCTGAAGTGTGTATGTGTGTAAATAATCTTGACTGTAACAAGTCTTTTTTGATTTTATTGAATCCTAAAATCTTTTTTTCTTTAAACAAGCATGATGAGATCATCTTATTTCTAGAATAATTTTCATGTAACCAGTCCAGAGATCTGCCTTATTCAGTCTTTATATTTAAGTGTAAAGATGTGGGCCTGGGCTGGAGACCTTTGTTGCATCTCCCTCCCTTGTTTCCTGTCATTAAGGTGGAAAGATATTGACACTGGAACGAGAGAAACTTCACTGAGTGCAAGTGCAATTCCCCCATCAGTCTGTTTTTGTCTTAATTCTGGTTTATATCAACTTGGGTTTTATTTTTGCAGTTCTAGCTATCATTCCTATCAGCACTAATAACATTGTACCCACCATTGTACCACTGGCCATTGTCAAATTGCTGAGATCTGGAAATAAGGCGACGTCGCTAAAATGGTGTCCGATAATGCAAGGAGGGATTATCTCTGACATTTCGGAATCGTTCACTTTCTGTTTTACCCCCAAATAAAGTGGTTTACGTAATCTGGCTGAACGATTGTTTCCAACCTGTCTGATTGTGCGACTGCTCGTGTTTCTTGCCCCGTTGGGATGCCGCCGTGGTCCCAGATCTCAGCAAGCACTTTGATGATTACAATGTTATCGTATCTGACAGGCGCTGTGGTCAAAACTGTAAAAAAAATATTAAAATAAAAATAAGACCTGCGTTGTAACAAACTGGAATTTCCCTTTAAAAACTAAAAAGTCATATAGACTGAACTTGAGACTGACTGACTTGTTAAGATGGATGTTATTTGCGGTGCGTGCGTGCGTGCGTGCGTGCGTGCGTGTGTGCGTGTGTGTGTGTGCGTGTGTGCGTGTGTGTTTGATGTCCTGCTCCCTCTGAACAGACAGAACTCAGCTCACAGTGATGACCTGTGTAGGTGACATGTGACAGGAAAGTGACAGGACCCACCCCCGACCCATTTAGATCACACACTCGCACACACACTCACACACGCGCACACACACACACACACACACACACACACACTGCCACAGCTGGATGCTGGGTGAGGGCAGAAACACACTTAGCAGGATCCAGACTGACGCACACACACTCTCCTCTCCCCTCTCCTGTCAGTTGACTCTCCTTATTTCCTCACCCACGTACCATCAGTCTCATTTTGTGTTTCATTAGCAAACAGGACTCGTTTGTCCTCCTCCCAGCTCATTCTCCTGAGCTGAATTTGTGTTGGATATGTAGTGAGTGGGTTGTTTATTTGTGTGTGTGTGTGTGTGTGTGTGTCTGTCTTGACACTGCGCTGTGTGTGTTGCGTTACCCAGTGTCACTTGAGCCATGCCAGAGCCCTGCTGCGCTTCGTGGACCTGGCCCCTTTCCCCCTGCGAGCCAGCCTTACAGCACTGCCACTGTTCATTATCGTAAATAACTTTGTGTGTGTGTGTGTGTGTGTGTGTGTGTGTGTGGGGGTCCAGCTGTAGATCCTGTGCTGTCACGGTGGAAATGTCAGGCCGTTGCTCCAGCGCAGCTCTTGTCAGTGAGAGCCCACTTGTTCTGCTCTGCTAACTCTGCTAGTGTGTGTGCGTGTGTGTGAAGTTTCATTTCATTTGCATTGCATAAATAGTGAAATATAGGGGTAGAATTGGCTGGATGGAGACTATGGGAATGAATCACTGTCAATTTTAATTTTGTGCTTAAACAACAGACTTTGAAAGACATAATAATAATAAATCAAGGACTTTGAAACTGAGGGATTATTGATTTTGTACTTTTATCATTAAATATATACATTCTGAAATCAAGTTCACTTTTCGCAATTTAGATGAAACCCTCCGAAGTGCAAATCCGTGGCAAAGCAAAAAAAAACAAAGATTTAACATGAACACTGAAGAAAATAATATTGTTTTAAATTCCAGGCTGTTTCCTTTTGATGCATTCAATTTAAAACTAGAAACCACTCAGAGTATACGCCACTGCCAAGGCTGCGCACAGTCCTCTAAATTTGTTATCTTAATAATGTAAAGTGTTAAAGAAATATTGGCTCTGGATGTCTGGATCAACATATGCATTTAAATACACATAACAGACATTCATGCTAGACCTAAGACCCTGTATCCGGGACTGGGTCGCGGGGGGCAGCAGACCTACATCATTGCTTAAAATGTAAGTCTTTATTCATGGATGCATTGTGCCAAAGATCAAGTGAGCCAGACTCATGATCACGGGGTTATGACCATTTTGTCATGTTGCTCTGGCACCACCTGTAGCCGCAGTGCCACGTACCGAAATGAGCAGGATCGCTTGGAGTAGATATGTGAATGTCCTTTTTAATTTGGTTGGCACTGCACGATGCACCCATGAGGTTTATATCAAATAGGCTTATAAGAATCTGGCAAGCAATTGTATAGACCACGCCTGCGATTATAGAAAATCTATATGGTATATACATTTCTAAGGCGAGTGGTAAAAGAACATTTCTTTACGTGGAACTGAGTCTGACCTATTCTTTCACCTTCAACCAGAGAACCAAACTTCTGTGTATGAACTAAAACATTACACGTTTTATAAATGACCACCTGCTGGCGCTATTGGAGCCAGCTCCACACCAAACTGCTAATAACTTGGATCTCGTCCCGTGGCCTTGTTTTTTTAATTTAATTTTATTATTTATTTTTTTCACTTTTTGGGGTGACACCGAGTGCTCTGGTCGTACGGCAATAAAGTTGAACCTGACCCAACCTTTGCTGCAACACAATGTGATGTCATCTGTTTACATCATCGAGGCGGAGGGTAATGATTGCGACCGTGACACAGTAACTTTCTAGAGTTGTCGTATCCTGTCTCCTATGTTGTAAACCTCTGTGCAGTGTTTGGGTGTCTGATAAGCCTTCAAACTCTGGGACCTATCACTCCAACTGGACCCCTTGGATTGTAATTCATCGTCTCACCGACACCTGAAGTTGCATTTTCTTTAACGCGGTGCCGTTTTTGGTCAGGACACCGGGTCAGACCAAAAGCCGTGGCCGAGAGGATTTGTCCAGAACTGGCCACAGTTAAATTCGTAATCCCACTCTACTCCCTGATGTTGATAATTCATTAGTTCAGCTGCTATGCAGTTCATATGTGATCTCGGCTGACACTAATCTCTTTCCATAGCCACGAAGCTCACCGTAAACACCCACTATCTACCCCACACGAATGTTTATTATTCTGAGAAGAAATACAGTATAAACATACAGCAGAGCAGGCAGTCGGTGTCCCAGTTATTACTGTCAATACCGCCCATTCACAGCCAAACCGGCTCTATTATTAGACTGCACTGTACTGTCATCAGGTATCTTCAAAGTTTGCTACATGAATCACATATGATTTTTATTTTATTTTTTTCCCCTTGCTCTGTGAAGTGCTGTGTCGTGATCTGCGAGGGTCTGGCACATGTTTACCATCACAGAGGATAGTTTCTCTTGTTATGCTATACTGTGCTCTGCATGTTTTTCTTCTTTCCATTTTCTAAATGACAGATTGACGTCTGAGGCTAGCGGGATGGAGTTCATGTATTTTCCTACATGTGTGTTTCAGCGACGTCACGTGTGTTTTGATGTCAGGATATGGGTGTGTTTTTCAATCGGGGCGGCAGGCTGGCTTTTCTCTCATCACCAAATGACAGCATTGTCTGCAGTTTATGACAAGGTGGAAATCTGTAGCCTGCAGTTGCTGATTATCATGTGGTAAATATTTACAATGGTAATTAAATTAGAGTTTCAGAATCCTAATTAGTGTTATCTACAGTATGCTATGAATTTACCACATTCCATCAGGCCAAAAAAAAGTGGTCTGAAGAAAAAACGTAATCTACGTAGCAGGCCCTCTGTGACTGGCTGGATATTGCAAGGCGTCCAGAATCCATAAGCAACGTGTAAAATGCTTCTGAGTCATTGAAGCAAATTAGAAACAGTGGCCTTCCACTGCTCAGAATGTGTCCAGTCTGATCACTGCCTAACTTGGTCAATGATTTAAAAAACACCGGACCTGCAAATCTATAATCCTGTAAACTGTTTGAAATGTTTGGACCTTTAGCATCACATGTCTCTACACACACACACACACACACACACACACACACGCATTCCTAGCCCCATTCCCTAACCTTAACCATCACAACTCAATACCTAAACCTAAAGCCTTACCTTAACCTAATTGTAACATTTACCCTAAAACCAAGTCTTAACCCTCAAACAGCCCTTTGAAGGTCTCTTGAAAAGGGAGGACCGGCCAAAATGTCCTCACTTTCCAAAAATGTCCTCACTCCCAAGGACTCAAACGCAAATCAGTCCTCATAAAGATGGCTGTACAAGTGCACGCACACACACACACACACCAAATCCCCACTAAATCATAATCAGATATTAGTATTTACATAATTTAGGATTAATGTAACAGGATTAAGATTAACATACTAAACACATCCTCTCCTGGATTAAATCATTGCTCTTATAAAGTCTGTGTTAACAGAGAGTGTGTGTGTGTGTGCGCGCGTGCGCGCGCGCTACGGTACGTCCATGTGTGCTGTCTCTGATTCGCTCTCCTCTGGTTAGCCGCAGTATGGGGTATAAGGTGATCTGAAAAGCGCTCTTATTTAGTGACTTACTGTTTCTCATGTCTCTGGTTCTGGTCCTTTCTGGTAGTTTGGTTTGGATTGTGGTAAGGAAGCTACTGTGTTTGAGATGCTTTCTGTTATTTCAAGAAAGTAAAGATTTCAAAGTAAATGACTTGTAGAGTTGAAGATTTTAAACTATGCATTTCCGTGCCACAACATTTTGTACAGATATTCTTTGTCCACAGAGGATGCATCCTAATGACTTTGTCGATTCCCTGACTTTTCATCTGGCGCCACCTGCAGCTCAAATGTTTTCAGTTATCTGGTGAAATAGCTCAACACTACTACGCCATCTCTTCGAGATGGTTCGAATCTTAGGAGACAGAGCTACAACGATTAGTCGATTAAATCGATTAGTCCATCGGCAGGAAGTTAATCGGCAACTATTTTGACAATCGCTTCATCATTTAAAAATCCAAACATTCCCTCATTCTGGCTTCTCAGACGCAAGGATCCAGCTTTTCTTTGTCTTATGTGATACAGTCTAAAACCCGAATATCTTTGGGTTTTAGGCTGTTGGTCAGTCAAAACAAGCAATTTGAACACGTCTTCTTTGGCTATAGGAAATTGTCTGGGGACCACCATTTTGTGACATTTTGAGCCCCAAACGATTAATCAATGAATCAAGAAAAGGATTGTTAATTTAAAATGATCATTAGTTGCAGCCCTAGTACACAGATTCATTCCAGTTGGAAGATGCTCCAGAATTCTTGTCTTTCTGTGATTGTATTTGTTGTCATCCAAGTTCTATGGCTCTCACCCGACCAAATGAACTAAAGGAGTTAACACGCCAGAGTTTCGTTAAACTGCTCCAGGCGTACACTACCCAGTGCAAATGTGTCTAAAGGCCTTATATGCATCTTGGTTTGGGGAGTTACCTGAATACAAATCTTGATTTACATACAAATCTGTAACTGGTAAAGGAAGTGCAGAGGAGAAAATGCCAAACCTCCCCTCTCCTGTCTTTTTTTCCTTTGGTTCTGCAGCAGGATTTGAGTCGACACCACAGCAGCCTTCACTAAGCCTGCTGGGAGTCAGGCTGATCTGACACTAGTCCACTAATTGGCCATCCTCATATTTAAAAAAGGGGAAGCTTAATAGAGTCAGAAGATGGAGGGAATACAGAGAAGGGAGTCTAGTAATACAACATTTTCAGTGTCAGTGCCTGTTATGCTGTACTAAGAACAAAATATTTGATATATCAGTTAAAGTAAATAAAGTGCAATGCATTGCAGCCTTTACTCTGATGCCTGACATATGTAGCTCTTCATATTTTAGTATTAAAAACTTTTTAGTATTAAACCACTTTGCCATAGTGACAGTGATGCTTCCATCATCATAATGTCATCCATCCACCGATCTATTTTCTGTACCAGGTTCATTGTCACATAGTTTATTCTTGAATACATACAGTACATACATTGAAATTTTCAATAGTCCGGTAAAGTAAAAACAAGTAAAGGTCCATGCAAGTGGCTCTGTGAGGCTGTACAGTGGTGCTTTAAGCCAAAGGCCAACATTAGCATGTTAACATGTTATACAATGACGAAGCTAACATGCTGATGTTTAGCAGGTATAATGTTTACCATTTTAGTTTAGCATATCAGCATGTTAACATGTGCTAAATGGCACTGAACACAAAGTGCAGCTGAGGTGTTTGGTCATAAACCAAAGTATTGGACTAAGTGAAATGTCTACCTGGTGATGGCGCCAGATGAAAAGTTAAGGGATCACCAAAGTTAATTCGATTCATCCCGAGGGGATTGGGAATGTCCCAACCAAATATACTGCTCAAAAAAATAAAGGGGACACTTGGAGTTACATTGTGTTGTTTATTAAGTGTTCCCTTTTATTTTTTTGAGCAGTATATTTAATGGCAATCCATCTAATAGTTGTGCAGATATTTCACTCAAAACCACAATTGTCAAACTATTGTTGGCGCTAGAGGAAATATCAGGGCATCACCAAAGTCAGTAGGCTTCGTCCTCTGGGAGCCATGAATGTCAGCACACGTTTTATGCCAAAAATGTCATTGTATAAGTGAAAACCTTGACCTGTGGTGGGTAGATGAAAAGCCAGGGGGTCATCAGAGTCAGTCGGCTTACTGGCCAAATGTAGATATTGTATTATGTTCAATGCATTATATCCATGTTAAGCTTTGCACAAATCTAGTTTTTGTTCAATTACTCCTTAAATCCTATTTTTCATCAGACGGAAAATGATCTAAAAGTAGGTTGATATGATTTGTTACTTGCTATAGAAATTACTTTGTTTAATGTGACCCGCATAGATACTGGAAGAGTGATTTACCTCATTTCAAGTCATTGTCCGTTATTGTCCTTCAGTGGCAAATTAAATTATCACACTGAACTGGCAAACCTGAGTAACATTTTGAAACTCAAGATGTGATTAAGTAGCTTCCAGAGGTGGGCATATTTGTATGAAAAGAAAGTAAGACATGCAGAGAAGGAGAGAGGCATGTCGGAGGAGCATACTGAGTAGATGTGTTGAGCTCTTCTCCACATATGTCAGTCCTGATCTAAGCCACACCTGCTGCTAACCACGACTTACCGGAGAGGGAGAGGGAGAGAGGCAGCAGAGTGCGGCGTGTTCCAGGCTGCGTAGTCACAGGCTGAGCAGTCGCTGAGGCGAACGGTTGCTGTGTCGCTGCTGCCTTTTCCATTTTTCTCTCCATCTCCCTGCCTCTGTTCTCTCCTCTCCTCGACGGAGCTCGGTCGTTCCTCCTGTCATCCTGAAGCGATGGCGTAATTAACAGGGCTCCGTGGGAGGGGAGCTGCTCTGCTTCCTATAGGAACCTTTTGCCAATCGCTGACTCTCAGTCAGTGCTGGAAATAAATGGACGGGAACACTGGCTCTGCCACCAGGCAACTGGGGATTCCTCTCAGTAGGAAGTGGGATTTTTGATTTTCTTTCCTGGACTTGTGGATTTTCTCACTGCTATCTGGACACACTGTTTAACTGAACACTCTGAGGAAGATTTTTTTTACATGATATAAAGAGCTGAAGCTACTTGGTGCCAGGAAACAGGTGGCATTGGTGGGTTTAAAACCCCTCCACTGCAGTTTGGGGAGCTCAGCTCACCCCCCTGCTGAGATCCAGCAGGAGCAGCCAAAGCCCGGACACAGACAAATTATACACATTACTTCAACCGAGTGGCGGATCAGAGGCAACCTGCACGTGCGTCTCTTCTATCTGGTAACACCTTCACGCTCGCAGAAGTAGCTGGGTCATGTGAGAGTTAACAAGGAGCCTTGTTGACTAGTAGCAGGAGTTCCATCTCAGTGTGAGAGGGAGGGGAGCGTGCGTTCATCAGCCGGCTGGGGAGAAGATGCCAGCCATCCTCGTGGCCTCAAAGATGAAGTCGGGACTCCCCAAGCCCAAACCGGTGCACAGTGCGCTGCCCATCCCCCAGACCCACAGCAGGCCCTCAGCTTTAGCTCTGCCTCCGGCGCCCGTCAAGACCCACATCCCCTCCCTGGGCCAGCAGGTGGGCTCGGGACCCCCGCGAAGCATCACGCTAGGGTCAGAGGCTGGAGGAAGCTCTCAGGTCAGGATGTAAAACTATCACCTCCACCCCCGGCCGCTGAATGGTATTTCACTGTCCTGCTCTTTTCGTTAGATCTCTGTCCTCTCTGATACTTATTACTCACTACAGCCACCTTCTAATGAATGTAGGTACTCATGGTGTAGGCTCAATGATGGGAGGCAAACGTTGCAGCTTTGTGAGGTACAATATAATAGATTTCTGCCATCAAAGACCTCTCTCCCTAAATGGTCGGTACTGAGCTCGGGAGGTATCTGGAGTTAATTTTTAGATGATTTATGCACATTAATTACAATAGTATTTAATTTTACTAATTAGTCATTTGTATCCTCAAATTACCCGTAAAAAATAACAAGTCTTTTTGGCATAAAAATGTGACGCTATTCAGACTTGGCATAAAAGTCAATTAGTCATTTCTTACAACAGTATCAGTTTTCATCATCAGTCACTTCACATTGTGTCAATGTGTTTCTGCATCTGTGTTTTCTCCGCCATGGTGTCTCTTTTAATATTTCTTTTTGTTTAATTTTCAAATCAATACACAGATTTTCAGCATCACCACTCTCTCTCTGGCTCAGTTTAGCAGAACGCAAACGCAAAGCCAGATTCAGTGAGTTCCTGGAAAGTGACTGAGCAGGCTGGGTCTCCGCTGTCCAGGATGGCAGCATAGCAGGATATCGGGGTGGCTGTTTTGCTGTGTTTGTGAAATACTGGCTGCACTTAGCAACCCCACACAAACGCTTGCAACGGCGAGAGGGATCGCTCGAACGCCATATAAGGCAGTGAGGGGAAGGAGGTGTCTGTGTGTTTGTGTGTATTAGCAATCCAGCAAGTGCATGCTTGGCAACCTTTACAGTAAGCGTGACTTGGAGCCACAGAGGCATCGCTGTTGTTTAGGAGACAAATCCGAATCGGGCGTGATGATGATCGCCTGAGGAGAATATACACAAGCACAGCGCTGTCGCACACGGCACGCGTCCACTGCTGGTGTCGTTTGTTTTGTGGCTAATCACGTTTTCTCACTGACCTACTTTCCATGACTTTCTCTCTCTCCTCTGTCCTTTTTTTCTCCCCCTCTTTCCATCCCTGTGGTGCTGATGAAGCAGCCGTCTTCACCCTCGGCTGGGTTAACCCTTGACCTTCCTGACCAGCAGCAGCAGCAGCAGCAGCGACGTGAATATTGCAGGGGAAAAAAACAATAATGCAAAAAAGCAATAGAGGTTAAACTAACACAAGTGGGCAAAAAACAATGAGTACCGTAGGCGCGGTAAGATACACTGATGAAAAATATCATAATGAAATGAACATCAGTATCAGTGGTACTGGCTGAAATGGCCATGGAAATGGAAATTATTATTTATTGGACTTCAATAACATGCGTCTCAGTTTCTAACGACATCTTTTTGTGCTATTGCCGACACATTCTCTAATAGTCCATGGTTAGATATTTACATTTACATTTAGCAGACGCTTTTATCCAAAGCGACTTACATACGAGAACCCGAAGGCGCAGCTTCGGGAGCATTTTTGGGGTTCAGTATCTTGCTCAAGGATACTTTGGGTCATGGCTGGGGGATTGAACCGCTGACCTTCCGATTGGCGGGCAACCGCTCTGCCACAAAGCCACAGCCGCCCTATAATACAGGGCAGCAGTGCTAGTGGTTTCATAGCTCAGTTTTATTGTCCTCATTTCTGGCTGTCCGCTGGGCTTCACCCCAGGGACTGACTGAACCGGAGGAAGGCCTGAGAGGCAGAATTGCTGGTGAGGACTCTGAACCCTCCATGCCGCATCGCTGTCGGTCCAACCCTTGGTGGATTTCATGCACGGCCACCATTGGTCCTCACTGTGAACCCAATCTGCTCTGAGGGCAGAGGGAGATGAGACGAGGTTCTCCAGAGACGTGGAGGCTGCTTTATGTTTTTTTGGTGCACTTCTCTGTGACAGCCGTCTTAGGAGACACAATATAGAGACTCTTTCCTTTGGTCTAATTATCAGGAAAAGTCCATTCACTCAAAACAATCCCGAACTTCACCTCAATGAAGCGTCAGGTTTTCAAGGCGCGAGGGTTTCTTTCTGGAGCTGCCATTTTGCACCAACGTTTCAATCATACAGGGAGAAAAATCCATCATGAGAGGCAGAGAGACCAATTTCAGCCCCTACAGTAGCAGCAATTAGATATGAATCCAGTATAGTCATAAGAGTGGGTTGAGGTTTGAGTCATTTCTCAACTAGGAAAACTTTCCCTCTTGCTCTTTCTATCTCTACCGCTGTCATTTATTTTAATTTGACCTTTCTTGAACCAGGATGGTCTCTTGAGATCTAAAAGCCAACATTGAACCAACACAGGCAACGCTTAAGGAAGAATAGACAGGAAAGGAGGAAATATCCATAAATATATTTTCGGGCACTCGTGGAAATGAAGGAAGTCACCGGCCGAAGCAGAGGTAAAACAAAGTGTTTGAGTGACAAGGGGTGCTCCAAAACCCCTAAACACAAAATGCCTTGAACATAACACCGATTCCTACTAGCAGCAGAACATGTTTGTGGTTATCTGAAGGTTTAGTCGAGGCGCGGCAGGGTACAGCTGAGGTTCCTCACAAACATCCAGCTGGATGGCCCGGTTGGCACTAAACACACAAACATGTTGTGTACATACACCTGTAACAAAGAGTTAATCCATAATGAAACGAGAGCAGCAGGAGGCGGAGAGAAACATCCAGACCGTGTTTACAGACAGGAGCGAGGACCGAAGTGTGGGTGTGTGTGTGTGTGTGTGTGTGTGTGAAGTCTGGCACAATCTGCTGAATCTGATTTGAAGGTGCTAGTCTGGAAATGTGTGAATGGCGTTTGAGAGCTGCTCTCTTCCTGCGTGTGTGTGCGTGCGTGCCGTCTTTCCGTCTCGCTTGTGACACCATATGAAATGACAAGCTGTTCTGACCTTTAACCTTTTACCGTACTGTTAGCGCAGAGAGAAAAAGCCTTGCACAAATACTCTGCTGCTCTCTAGTGGCTGTTTTTGTGGGCTTACACCCATTTGCAACACTGGCAGGAGAGCGTGTGTGTACAAGTCATTCAAGGCCATCATCTTTGCGTCTCTATTCATCTTTAATGCCTCAGCTTTATCCCCGACCTCCTTCTCTCTGCGTTTTCTTTCTCCCTCATTCCCTCCCTCTCCCTCTTTCATTCCCTCCCCCCCCCCGTCTCTTTACCCCTTTGTAATCCAAGTTTTCATTGTTGCCACCTCATTAATTCTCAGCTACAGCTTTGAAAAAGAAAAGGTTCAAACCAAGAATCTCTGAAAGCCACATTCACAGCAGGAGACCCTGAAATATAAATCCTGATGCTACGTGAAGCGTGCATAGATCTTTATAAGTCATGTAGAACACACACACACACACACACAGAAATGTGTCCGTGTGCCGGTGTGATAAGGAGCTCCTATCTTAATAAGTATCTTTCCAGATAAAGGCTTAAGTCAGGCTCTGTGTAAAGACGGGCTTTATTGGAGTCATTATGAGAGTGGAATCCCAATCACATAACAACATAGTGGGACCGGTGAAGAGGGTCACAGGCCACCTTGGCTAATATTTACCTAGATGATATTGGTGTAAATAAACCAGGGTCCACAACTTAGACAGCCCCCCATCCAAGAGAGAAGAGCTTAGTCTGGATATTAAATCATCACCACTGTGTGATAGATGCATCAGGGATGCGGAGCTCCATTAATTCAACTTCCTCCGTTCTTAAAGAAGTGTAATTGCCCGGGATGATAATTTCAGTAATTTGAATTATTTAAATTGGGTGTAATTTCATTCTGGGAATTTGCTTGACCGTGAACCGACATACCCAGTGATATGTGTGAACCCATTTAATTATTGTGGATCCAAAGCTAATTAAATGACGCTTAATGGCAAACTATTGATCGATGGAGGGTAGAGATTAGGCTCGGACAGATATATAAATGTGGTGAAAACCTGGCCTGACATTATATTTTGTCGCCTGGTTATTCATTCATGGAAATTGTAATTCATAATTTAATACCAGTGTTTCCCCTCTAATATTGAATACATATGACTAGTTCTGCCTTAAGCAGTTGCTGACTCCAAAAGAATTCCTTTACTTCAGTTACATTAGCTGCTTTTCTTTTATATCATCAATTGAATATTTTTGGGTTTTATTCGGACAAAACAAGCAATTTGTCGTCTTGGGTCCTGGGAACTTGTAATGTGTACCTTTTTGATATTTTCTGAGAGATAATGTCAAGAATCTTTAGATGCAGCCAAATCGGACATTTGATTCTAGAGAAGCAAAAACCCTGAACAGAGCTTTTGGCATGATACAGGTCAGGTTAAAACAATTGAATAATGATGCAAAATATTTAATATCAGCATCTTCAGTCTGCAAACGTCAGCATTAACCTTTAAAATCCATCCCTCTTGACCCTTAGAAGAGATCTCTGTCATGTCTTGAGCCTTTCCCCTCCTCCACAGCATCCCGCGAAAGGCAGTAATGACTTTTTTATGGCTCCTGAAGACCCAGGCCAGCAGGTGAGAGTGAAAGGCAAAGCACCACGGTGCTGCATTGGATCGCTAATGTCGTCCTATCCGCCCAGAGGAGGACAGATTGGGGTCTGGGTGACTATATTGCTGCTTTTTTTATTACCCTGACAAAGGGCCACACATAAACGTATGTCTCCTCAGGAGGCGCTGCAAGTTAAAGCCAGATTTAATGGATGTGTTAGTGATTCATTGTTGGACAGTTCATTGTTCAAAGGAATACCCGAGGTTTTAACAGACTGCAAGAGTTCTGACAAAGAACACGGGGGGGGGAAAACGGACGCGTCTTGTGAGTGATCCTCATGGATTCAACTCATGCACTTTATCATTTCGTTGTTGTATCTGTCTCAGCCAAATCGAAAAGCCGTCAGAGTGTCGAAGCTGAAATCCAGACTGTTTTCTTTAGCTCCTGTGAGCTGACACTTTGGAGATAATAGGTTTTCACCCTACAGCGACACATGTGTTACTATCAGCGTCAGGCAGGAGGAAGCCCATGTTGCTGTTGATGAGAGTGGAAACACACCTCTCGTGTCCTCCCTCGGAGAACACAGAGACGTTCGTCCTTCAGAATCATCAGGCTGGGCTGAAATGGCCCGGCGGCTGCGAGAGGCTTCGTGCACCGGCAGACTACGGTCAGATGGTGAGATAGCAGCAGGCTTTAAGTCTGGTTTTATCTGGCTTTTACCTGGGGACGAAGAGGCAGGTTCTCCCCCAGCAGCCAGCTGAACAGCTTTTCTGTGAGAAAAGGCCCAAAAGACACGGGGCGGTGCAGTGTTCCCCTGCTCGATTTCTGTCCTTACTCCAGGATGCGTTTGGATGTATGTTTTAGTTTAAGCATTGGTCTGATTTGGGTGTTAGCGTCATAATGTCATGAAATGTGAACAACTGTAGTCGTGATCGTTGTTTGTAGTTATCTAAATATTTCTGCACGACTAAACAATCAGTGCACATTTCCTTGGCCTCGTATACGTTCCAAGAAATGTAGCTAGCTTCGATGTTTCAGAGTATGGAGCGATCGGAATTTGGCTGGATGGCAGGAAATCATACATTTTATTAATAAATCGCCCTGCTGGAGTAAATTCAAAGTGGTTTTATAGTTTCACGCTTACCATTTGGGTTTTTCATGTTCCGTTCTATATCTTCTCTAGAAATAAAAATTTCAAGAGAAGATATAAACCGTATAGCATTAACACTGTGCAAAACTTTTTTTTCCACGGATATACATGCTCATATGACAGTTGGCTCCAGCTGTAATGACCTCATCTCTGCCTAATGCGTCTCGGTCAGATTCCACTTCCTGTGTGTTTGTCCCCTCGCCTTCCTGTGTGAGGTCATGGCTGAGGACATAACCATATTAATTAAGGCCGGGCATCTGCTTCTCCCGAGTAAACGTCCTTCCATTGATCTCCCCCAAAGGTGCCCTCCTCTCTTCAGTTTCTCTCGTTCGCTTGCGTTAGTTGTCTGAGAGCCTGTCGGTGCCGACAAACCGCTCATTGTGAGTGGCGCCCCCTGGGGAATCGGCACTGCACAGGCGGTTGGACTAACACTATCAGCTCCATCTCTGTCTGGAAGCAGAAGGCAGTGGGGAAAAAGGAGGAGAGGCCAGGAGGTAGAGGTCAGCAGGGCTGAAGTCACCCTCCCCAGAGGCCCGTGCCCAGGGTCAGCGAGGACTCAGAAGCGGGCTGGATAACTTCACGACCTTTTGTGAAGCCAGAAAAAAGCCGATGACGTCTGCTGGTCAGGTTTTCAGGCAACAAATCAGAATCAGAAAGATCTACATCTAGTACAGTAAATAAAGGGGAATTTATTTGTCCACAGCTGGAAAACACAGGACCTTTTATACAGTATAAAAACTCCACATTGCAAGTCATATGATTAATAATTGTGTTTTTATGGTTTTGGTCATTTTCACCATCAGTTATAACCATTTACTCACCATTTTCATTGCTGAGATCTGGGGTCCTGGTTAGCACATTGAAACAGGTTGTAAACAAACCTATCTAACCCAAACCTAACAAAGGTGTATGTTGAAATGAATACTGTCTTTCTAAACTTTAGATGTGAGATTTGTTTTACCTACTATAGCTGTGCATGCACACACACAGTTTTTCAATGCAATAGATGATTGCGAAGACGCTTTTTAGGGATTCTATCACCTAGATGTACAGCACATTGCCTTGTAATACTATAAATTGATGCCGTGTATTTAATGGTTCAAACTGTGCTTCCAGCTGCAGAGGGCAAGCTTGATTCTCAGCTGTGCTCTGAGTTTGATGTGACTGCTCAGTGTAAACAGGCATGGATTCAGCTATGCAATATTTCTTGGCTTTCTATCAGCTCTGTCTGGTTGTGAAAAGGTGTGGATTTTCACATCCATTCAACTGTCTTCTCCTGCAGCTTCAGGGAGTTTCTCAAGCTGTTTTTAGTCCTCTGATTTCAACCTGCATGCAATCACAATGCCTGTGTGTGCGCATTTGTTGTTCGGCATGTCTACGCTCGCTCAGTTGACACATGCACTGTCTAAGCTTCCCTGATAAGTGCTAAATCCTAAAATGGGGCTGAAAATCTGCCATTCAAGAAGCTTCTCAGTATGATTTTCTAATGCTGATATTGCACCTTTTTGATTAAAATTAGGATTTATGAATTCAAAAATCTAATATTCAAAATGAATAGACATAGTTTCAAACTTATTTTTTTCAGAGGGAGTTTAAGCACTCAGACATCCAGGGATTTTGTGACAATCAGATGAGCACAATTTCAGTCCAGACATCCAGAGTTTACTAGTTCTTCTCTTTTATTTTCAGGGAATCAACAAAAAAAAATTTTTTCATCACATTTTTATCCCCGGCCACAGTGGTGGATTTAAAAGTATTAATAATCAGTTTAAGCTCAAATCTTGAATGTCATATAATTACTACATTAGTACTACATCCATGTGTGGTGTAGTGTGGTGAACCAGCACAAACTGCATATGTACTCTGGTTAGAGATGCTTTCCATTCTCTGCTACTGAAGACTCTGTCCGTCCAAATGACAAAAAACTGTCTACCTTCACACCAGTAGATATTTGCTTTCATGTTGCCTGGTTAGTTGATGACATTTTCACTGCAGACCAAGAGTGAAGTAAAACAGCTTTACAAATGTTAGACCAGACAATCTGTCATCTTTGCTGGAGTTTGACCTGATTACGTGTACGCAACTAATTTATCTTCTCTGGTTCAGTATGCAGCACGACATTCTTATTCATTCACAAGAGCCAACTATTGACAATCATTCCAATACCACATTGTGCAAAAGTAAATGTGTATGTGATGTAAAAGAGAAGTCAATAAAAAGACAACTAAAGTAGTCAGTCTACCATTACCTCCACAGTAGACCCCTGTCCAATTGCTTTTGTGCATGTCTCTTTACCCCTAGCGAGTCCATATGTCCCTCACCTCCCACCCCTCACCCAGAAGGGAACAGCCAGGCAGCATGGCCATCCCACCCCCCACCACCACGATCTTCCTCCCCAGCCTCGAGAGCTCGGAGGTGGGGGTCCCCCAAAACAAAGGGCCCTCCCTGGCGGGGTTAACCCCCTATTGTCCCTGACACACTGAGGTTTATCTGGGACTGTGAAAGGAACCATACTCAGCCCATTCACTGCGGCTGCACTTAATGAGCTTGTTGAAGGCCTGTACTAAAACTTTTAAATACAAGCACTAAGTGCTGACATATTCTCTTCTTGTAGAGCCAGAATGTCATTAAATCAATGCTGGTTAGGAGCTCGGGGGGACTGATGTTTCCGTGCTGTGGTAGACAGAGTGGATGGGTTTCTTTTTGTGGTGTGTTAGGTTGATGAAATACTTCACAGTATCTAAAGGTTACTGCATGTGCAGTATTAGTTGCTGTTTAAAAAAAGTGTGGTTCCCGACACTGTAATGGTAACCTGCAAAATCCAAATTTTTAAAATATTTTTTAATATTATCTTTGGTGTTTATTGCTCATGGATGCAAACCACCAAGTCAAAGCTTCAACCGGTGGTGACTCGGACTTGAAAATATATTTTTTTTAAATATGCAAGGCTCACATATGTGACTTTGACTTGAGTTGTTATTTGGGGCTCGAAAACCCCCCCCAGTGTACTTGGTTTTTCCTGAATGTTGCATTGAACACCTGCAGTTTGCAGTGCATTTTGTATATTTTATACATATATATATATATATATATATATATA